>VMDO01007677.1:0-30528 GCA_007922755.1 Pedetes capensis | reverse complement strand
GGCTCAGAAAGAGAAACAACACATGTTCTCACCCATATGAGGAAGCTGATTCAAAATTACAAGAAGGAAAAATCCTACTCAAAGGTCGGATCATAATAAAAGGGGGGGAGGGAAGATAAGAATGAGGTCAATATAAATGAACTAGAAATTGCATGTAATTGTTCTAACAAGATAAAAACAAAGACCACTACAGGAGAAGTTTCTATCTTAAAAGTGTGTTAATCAATCTCCATGTGTTTATAGCATTTTTATACTTTTCCCTGTTATTAATTTCTAGTTTAATTCCATTGTGATCTGATAGTTCAAAGAATTAGTTCAATTTTCTTGTATTTGTTAAAACTTGTTTTTTGAGTAGCCAAAGCAATCCTGACCAGAAAGAGCAATGCAGGAGGCAGCATAATACCAGACATCAAATTATATTGCTGGGCCATAGTATGGTACTGGCACAAAAATAGACATGAATACTGATGGAATAGAATAGAAGACTCAGAAATAAACCCACACAGCTACAGTCACCTGATTTTTGATATTGGAGCCAAAAACATACATTGGAAAAAGGATAGCCTCTTCAACAAATGGTGCTGGGAAAACTGGATATCCACACGTGGAAGAATGAATGTAGAATTTTCTGTCACCCTGCACAAAAGCCAATTCAAAATGGATCTCAAAAGAAGAAATACAAATGGTTAATAAATATGTGAAAAAGTGTTCAACATCCTTAGCCATTAGGGAAATGCAAGTGAAAACTACACTGAGCTTCCAACTCACTCACTCCAGTCAGAATGACTAGCATCAGCAAAACAAAGCAACAAATGCTAGTGAGGATTTGGGGAGAAAGGAATCTTTCTACAATGCTGGAGGGACTGTAGACTGGTACAGCCAGTATGGAAATCAGCATGGATATTCCTCAGAAAACTAACAGGAGAACTACAATATTACCCTGTTACACCACTCCTTGGCATATACCCAAAGGAATCCAAGGCATCATACCATACAGACATCTCCACCTCCATATTCATTGTAGCACTGGTCACAATTGCAAAGATATAGAATCAGCCCAGAAGTCCATAAACAGATAAATGGATTAAGAAAGTGTGGTATACATACACACTGGAATATTATTCAGCCATAAAGAATGAATTTATGTCATTGGCAGGAAAAATGGGTGGAGCTGGAGATCATCATTTTAAGCAAAGTATGCCAGACTCAGAAAGACAAATACTGCATGTTCACACTCATATGCAGAAGCTAGAATTATCTAAAAATGAAAAGCATAAATAAATATATATATATATATATATATATATATATATATATGTATGTATGCACAAGATTGGAGAACAGAGATGGGAAGGGCATAGTGTGAGGGGGTGAGAGCAACCAGAAGATAAAGAGGGAGAGAATAAACATAAAATATATAATACAACTGCTTGATAATCCCATCAAGAAACTAAGCATTCCATATATAATATATGCTAATTAAATAGAAACTTAAAAATAAAGTGTATGGGAGGAAGTAGCTGATGTGCAGGTGGTACATCATTTTATACAAGTGACTTGAGCGTCTACCAATTTTGTATCTGTGGGGTTCCTGGAACCTGTCCTGCAGACACTAAGGGACGACGGTCCTAACTTGTTTTGTGATGATAGTTCCTAACAACAAAAATTGGACCTTAACTAAGAATCCTCGTCTGGGAGGGCGGCACAACTCAGGTCCGGGCTGCGGTCCAGCCTGGTCCTCGGAGCAGGTGGCAGGCCAGCTGCCATCCCACCAATCATCACCACCCAGGACTCCTGTCCTTTTGGCTTCCTCAGCCTATGCTTACACTGTGCATTTAGGGTATGATTGTCACCTGCCGCCTTTCTGGTAAATTCCAAGTGATGAATTATTGCCAATTTAATAAGGTACTGCAAAGGCAACGTAAGATAAGAAGAGTCAACACAAGTGAAGTGTGTTTACTCTCTGTGTTCCCAGCATATATAATATCTACATTTGTATTCTTTCAGCAAATGAAACAAAAATTATTCTCAGTTGATTAGAATGTTTTAATAAAATGTTACTAGTGAAATATTTCAGGAGTAAAATCCTAGTTCAAAGCAATTGAACTTCATTTTAATCATTTTAAAAAATAAATTTATATTCCCTACAAAGTCCCTCTAGAGAAAGAACAGACTGGGCAGAAGTGAATTTCCTTTAGACAAATATCCTTTTATTCTCCTTCTGCTTATAAAATCTCTGTGGCTGAGCCCTTCCTTGAGGCTTTCATTACTCATGGGAGCCAGAAGGGAGAGTCTGGGTGTCTTCATTATTCTGATGCCGTATTTTAGATGGTGACTGTCAGGCTGCCACAGCAATCATCATTCTCCAAGCCTGGAGAGTGGCCACAGATGCCTGTGAGATGCTCGTGGCATGCCAGATGGGCACAGAACTCCAAAGAAGCTGCAGGGCACAGCATTCCTGGGCTGTTTGCAAGAGGTAAAAATCAGCAGCATTCCCTTCAAGGATGTTGGGTGAAGAGCAGGGCCAGCATCTGCCAAAGTCAGGACAGGAAGCTTGGGGGCTCTAACCTCACCTTATCTGTTGTTGTTGTTAGGTGCTGTGGAATCCGTGTCTGACTCATAGTGACCCTGTATACAACAGGGGAAACACTATTGTCAGTGCTTCTCTGCTATTCATAGGGTTTTCAATGGCAGGTTGATTTTTTGGGGAGTGGGTTACCGGGTCTGTCTCCCAAGCCTACAGCACCTGGTGTTCCCAGGCAGTTCTCCATCCAATTACTAACCAAGCACAACTCTGCTTAGCTTCTGAGATCTGATGGGATAGGATGCCACAGGGGTACGGCTGCAGGCTTCACTTTATCTAGCAATTATGAAAACCAGAAATGTATTATGGGAGATGGGAATAGGCTCCTCAAAATAGGGAGGATTGGTGAGCTGAAAACCGTAAAGCAAGAGAACCTTTGCCCTGCCTCCAATTGCCTAAAAGTAGGCCATAGTTGAAAATCTCCCTTCCCCAGTCTTGGAGAGAACAAAGGTTAACACTGAAGACAGCTGAAGCCCCTTGTGGGCCTGCTATGATACTAGAGGATTCAGCCTCACTACCAGCCTCAGCTGCCAGCTCTCTGCCTTCCCCCAAGCTGCATGCCCATGCTTGGTCTCGTCACTTCTCTGGCAATTTACCGTTTTATGTTGAGGATGCTGTAGAAATGGAAATTCGAAGCTACCTCTTTGGGAACTACTCATTGCCTGTGTAGCATGCAGCCATAGCCCTGTGGCATCCAATCCTGTCAGATCTCAGAAGCTAAGCAGGGTTGGGTCTGGTTAGTACTTGGATGGGAGACTGCCTGGGAACACCAGGTGCTGTAGGCTTGGGAGAAGGACCCAGTAACCCACTCCCAAAAATCAATTCGCCATTGAAAACCCTATGAACAGCAGAGAAGCACTGACAATAGTGTTTTGCCTGTTGTATGTAGGGTCGCTATGAGTTGGATACCAACTCGTTGGCACCTAACAACAACAACATTGCCTCGGTGTGTCCCACATATGTATGAAAATGCATGTTAATAAATTTCTGCCTGTCTGCTTTTGTCCATCTGCCTTTGTACCAAGGTCCATCCCAACAATGAATGTTTGGAATTACTAATTTTCCCCTACAGTGTAAAGAAACATTACACTTTACATTTGAGGCCTCACTGAACAGCCATGTGTCTTGCTTCCCATGTCCCTTGTGTGGTGGTGAGCACAGTTGTGGAGGACAGGGGTGCACAGGGAGCAAGTTCTGGCTTCTGATGCTAGGGCATTCCACTGCCTCTTAGGAGAAAGAAGTCAGCACTTCATCACCTTTGAGAGTGGCATGTGTCACAGCAGGGAGCACACATTTCCTGTGACTGGGGAAAAGAAGTGGTGTGTGTGTTGGGTATTGGAAGCAGGGGACGAATATCTGCCCTGACTCTTGAAAGCAAAGTCTTGTCTCATCAGGATGAATTTTGAGAGATTCTTGGTAGAGCAAGCAACTGAGAGAAAACAGGTGAATGGGTACTGATGCATCTGCAATTCTGAATACTGAAGACAGGAGGGAGCTGGAAGGGTTGGTGAGGAAAGGTCCTGCACATCAGCGGGGAAGCTGCTTGTGCGCTCAGGGGTCTACCTTCCCAAGGGGACAGGTGACAGGGCTTCAAAAGTCCAATTATGCCAGACACTGTGGCACATGCCTGTCATCCTAGCAACTCGGGAGGCAGAGGCAGGAGGATCACAAGTTCAAGACCAGAGGCAGCCTGTGTAACTTAGCGAGACTCTGTTTCAAATAGAAAGTCAAAAATACTCTAGGAGGTGCAGTTCAGTGGTAGAGCATTTGCAATGCTATGTGAGGCCCTGGGCTCAACCCCCAGTAATGAAAACAAACAAACAAACAACAACAACAACAACAAAAAAGTCCAATAATGAGGTAAAGGATGTTTGGATTTTTAGGGGGACATATGTGATATCTTCCATAAACATTAATCACATTTGCTTTATTTGCTAAAGGCATTTCCCTTCCTTTGAATAACATTTCTAAAATCTAAAGATAGTTCAGGTATATTCTGCTCTATTTTATTGATCTATATTTCAAATGAGGAAAGCAAGTTTCATTCACACATCACAGCTGGTCCCAATGGAGGGTGGGGCAGGTCCATGAAGCCTGTGCAGGCTCATTCCTGTCTTGAGGGCCTGTTAGATTCCCCTGCCTGGACCTGATGTTTCTCTCCCTTCCCTTCGGGGGAAGATGGCATGGTATAACAAGAAGGGGAAAACCAAGAAAACTTGAGAATTCATTGGGAAAAAGAAAACCATTCTATCTGTGCACCCCAAAACGATCACTGAATTATCACGTCTAAGACATTTATGCACTAGTGTCCAAGAATAATTCATGTGGAAGGACCTTTCAAGATATCTGGTCCAATCTGGGAAGAATTTCTCTCTGCATTTGGCTTCCCATCCTGTGAACACTTCGGAGGTAATTCAAGTAATGGAAAAATCCTTACTTGTGCTACACCCTAACTCTACCTTCATTCAGTTTGTACCTATTCTTAGCCCTTGTGTCTGAAGTCTACCTAGATGCAAACATGCCTAGCATTTGTGACTGTTCCTAGGTATGAAGTCTAGAGCATCCCTTTGCACCTGCCTTAGTCTGCCTCTCAAGTAACTACTGCCAAATAACTACCATCTTTACCTGATGAGTCAAGTGATGTTGTTAGGTGTGGTCAAGTTGGGTCTGACTTATAGCGACCTTATGTACAACAGAATGAAATGCTCCCCGACACTGTGCCACGCCGGGCACTGTCAGTGCTTCTCTGCTATTCACAGGGGTTTCGATGGCTGATTGTTTGAGGATTGTTTTGGAAATGGGCTGCCAGGTCCTCCTCCCGTTTTTGTGGTCCTGGGGATCAAACCCAGGGCCTCAGAGCATGCACAGCAGCACTCTACCAACTGAGCTAAACTCCAGCCCAAGCATAAGCTAAGATACACATACTCATTCAAGAGGTATATAATTCTTATTACCTAAAAAACTTCAGTTTTCCTAATTAAAGAATTGGCAATATTTCTCCACCTTATGATAATGTTTGCCTTAACGAAGGCTGATGTGCTTTCAAAAGTCACTCAGTGAATGTGTGATTAAACATCAATTCTCTTCACAGCTTCAGGATTAGCAAATGTCAGCGATCTTAAGTCAAGGAATTTGTTCTAGAAAAGATGAGAGGCAGTTTTCAGAACTGGAGGTTTATGAGTACCTCCTGGGGTAATGGACTCCTTTATACCTGAAAGTTTATCTTCCTGAAAGACAAATAAAAAGCTTGGGTTTTGCTGTTGGTGTAAGGGCAGAATATGTGTTCTGATCAACAAAGAGGGTATTTTACATTCCCTGGGAGCACCCCCTGAAAATTCTTGCTAAGAATATTCACTGGCTCGTTCTCCTGGAGACGGAGACAGATTGGGCAAGTCATCCACAGGGCCATTTGTCTTCACACTGTCTCCCTCTGACACATCATTCCTACAGAATGTGTCCCATGGAAGTGTTTTGGATGCAATTCAAGTTACCTCTGGTAATGGCGCCATTAATCATCCTGTGGACGTGGTAAACTGATCTGTCTTGGGATGAATGGCTTTATTGTGTATTGTGACAATTGATTTCCCTTTTGCTGAGGACACGGACCGCAGAGATTTTAGACCACTGTATGAATGACCAGGATGCTTTTTAGCAGTGAGTAATGGCAGAGGAGCATGGATGGGTGATCTCTGAGAGGACCGTGCCTACAGGACAGCTGGAAACTCAACCTCTTCTACAGCCTCTGTCCTCCTACCTGAGGCTGGCAAAGAGCCACAGTGTTTGTGGAATACATTTTTAAGGTTGATTGAAACAAAATTTGGCAATGGGTGTTACTTTTTTTTTTTTTGAGATGGAGTCTCATTGCCTAGGCTGGTCTCCTATGGGAGGTTACTTTAAGAAGCCTAATTTTAGGTGGAGCTCCAGGGATCCAGAGAAGGAGCAGTCTTTTAAGTCTCATGACTCCACAAGAGGGACTTGATTTAGTTAATCCTCAAAATAAGCCCGCAAGGGATATATGGAAGATTATCCCAATTTTGAAGGTAAAAAACCTGAAGAGGATAAGCCAGTCAGACAATGTGACAGGGATTCAGATGGAATGTCCCATTACTGCAAGGGATCCATCTAGCTAGTGAGCTCAGAGCGTTGTATGAAGAGCACCCACACCCTTTGTCTTCCATCGGGCACAGGACCTGCTCTTCCTCCCATTCTTCCTGCGTTAGGGACCCACGCTGCCATTTCTGCCAATGTCCAAATCTGAAACAGAGTCATATTCTTAGACTCTTGGTCTCCCCACACCTAATGCAGTCAGCCACTGTGTCCAGTTGATTTGACCTCTGCAGAATCTCCAGAAGGCATCTGCTTCTCCACATGTGCCAGTTCAGGCCACTATCATTATCTTTCTATGGACATCACAAAGGCTGCCCTTCTGATTCCTCCAATCAGAATGGATTTTAGGCTTCAAATATCATTGCACCATTTTTATCCTACAATCTGTCCCTTGGTTCCATATTGCTTCCTAATGAAATCTGGGGCTGGGATATAACTGAGTTGGTAGAGTGCCGCTCTGTAGTCTCTGAAGTCCCAAGTATGATTCCTAGCACCACAAAAAATGGGAGAAGGATGTGGCAATATACTCCTGAAGCAATCTTGAAACAGTCAGCCATTGAAAACCCTATGAGGATTGCTATGAGTCTGAGACGACTCGACAGCATCTAACAACAACAATGAAATCTAGCTCTCTCTGCCAGGAGTGGTGACACATCCCTATCAACCCAGCACTTGGGAGGATGAGGAAGGGGGATCATAAGTTCAAGGCCAGCTTGGGCTACATAGTGATTTTAAGTCCAGCTGGGGCTATTTATTGAGACCCTGTCTCAATATAAAGCAAAACAAAACCAAAAAATAACTTTTTCCACAAGGTGTAAAGGTCCTCCACAGGCTGGTCTGAGACCTTCCTCATGCCCCTGCCTTGCATTCCTGACGCTTACTCCAGCTCAGGCTTACCTCAGGGAGACTGGAGCTCTCCAGCCCTGCACGCTTGCATGCCTTGACCCCTGGGTTCCACTCCCTCCTTTCCTTCTCACCTGATATGCAGAGTGGGCCCATGTCACTCCCTGTTTCTCTGGCCTGATCTATGTCTTTGGAGTCCTAGTTGTTTGCCATTTTATCTCCTGGATCATACTACAAGGGTCAGTCAATATTTGCTGAATAAAATAATGAAGGATTTCAAGTGCCATCATTTATTTAATTTTCACTAAATAGCCACCAATGTGGCGACATTTAATTTCTCCCTTATGCAGGCACAGAAAGGCTGAGAGAAGCCAGGGTCCTTGATTGAATTCTCACTCGGAAGCCCTCCCTGTATTACAGGGAAGTCCAACAACCACATCAACTTCCACACCAGTGACTTCAGTCATCAAGACCTGTTTAAATCACACCTGAAGTTATTTTGGTAAGAAGGTGAAGTGTGATATATTGTGAAAAAATAATGCCATGAAGATATTTTAAAGTTTCAGTGCTCAATATTGACAGAATGAGGCACCGTTTCCTATAAAATAAATTATAAAAGTTTAGCAAGGTCAAAGCCAGAGGTTTGATAAATTTGCAAAAGCTTTTGCAAGCAACATGGCGATATTATCAGAGTCATAAACATGTCCCAAGCCTGTGATGTCATCATCGCACTCCTGGGAACTTCTCCTAATGACATAATTCAAATCAAGGCCACATAGGCAATGATGCTACAGCAGTATTGCTCATTATTCACCTACCTCCTCCGTCACTTTCATCATAATTCACAGAGAATTGCAAACACAAGGTACGTATAAAGCAACTTCACCCCAGACAATGCACTTATTAAGAGCAAATATTAGAACCTGATTCATCTTTGTATTTGAAGAGAAATAAACAATAAGTATCTCGATGACTTATTAATGTGCATGCACACATACACTCCTATTCAAACATCTAACAGGAGCCAGATGTTGAACAAAAGGGAATGCTTAAATATGGTTTTCCCATAGTTCCTACACTCACAGTACAGCATGATTAGAGCTATAGGTTCTGAGGCCAGCCAACCATGGAATAGACTTGTTTAGGAAGCAGGCCATAGAAGGTTTCCCAAGCAAACATATTTGGGTACAGGTCTTTAGGGACTCAAAGAGCATTAAAAAGAGATGGAGATGGGCAGAGGATGGCAGCACTGGTTGTCAGCAAGGGCAGAGTGTAAAATGGGAGCGGCCAAACCCAGTGGAAACTAATCTCTTAATCGACATCCTCGGAAACACACAAATATAACCAGCAAGTAGAAGTCTAAAAGTACCCTTAACTCGGAAATGTAGTTCATCTTCATAAACTGGTAGCAACTTCCTTGGGGCATTGTGTCTCTAACTTAACTTATTTGTTTTAAGAATATAATTCTGCTACAACATTGGCAATAAAAGACCATTTTAAATTGCTCTTACATTTGCAAGGAAGAGCTGCTAATTCAAAGATCTCAGGAGGAGGTGAAAATAAATTCCTGAATGTAAAAGATCAAACTCTATTCTTTATCTAGTCTTTCAGAAATGAGAGAATCCAAGAGCTTTCTGAGTTCTCTTCTGACAAGACTGAGCAAAGAATCCTGAACAGGACGCAGTAAGCCAATAATCCGTAGTAGTTGAGGAAGTGATGAGGGACAGTGTAAAAATACATATCACAGAGCTTGGGGCATTCAAGTGCTTCTCTAAATATGAATAAATAATTGAGGATCACCAGGCATTATGAGGGTTAATGGGATGCAATCAGCCATCGAAAACCTTATGAATAGCAGAGCACTGACAATAGTGCTGGGCATGGCACAGTATAGGGGAGTGTTTCATAATGTTGTACATAGGTTTTATATGAGTTGTACCCGACTCAATGGCAACTAACAACAACAACAACAACAACAACAACAACAACAACAACATCTGAATCTATATCCACGAAAGAAAAATTCAAGTGATACAAGATACACTCTAGAGTTGAGTTCTTGTATGCTGAGGAATGATGACAGAATTTGGATAATGCTTTTAAATACTTTAAAATTTATTCATCTATTCATTTTTAAGGAATCTGATCATTAAGAAATAATTTCTTCTAGGCCTTGGTATCAAGAAAAGGAGAATTGTGTGTTTCTCTTTGTAGCTAATATTATTATTTCTCTCTTTTGTTTTGGCTGCTAGGAAACTTAGCCAAATTTCATGTCTCCCTTTAATAACTAAATGTATGGAATGATAGCATATTTCTGTTTTCACATTTTCTGACTTAATTTGCCATTAAAGAGTCATTTTCTCTTTGCCTTGACATTTTCAAATTTTAAAAATACTATGTTATATATTTCTGTAAATTCATGAATCTCTAGAAAAACATCATATACAATTAATACATTTGAAAATGTATTTAAGTCTCAAAATGATCTTGCTCCCTGTTTAAAGCCTTATAACTCTCCCATGTTCTTTTTCTCATTAAATCTGACTAGCAGGAAATGTCCAAGAGGAATATGGAAAAACGAGTGCAAGAAAGCAGTGGTCCTCCAAGTCTAGGATGGAGACAAAAAGCAGCAGAGTAACCTAGAAGTTTATTAAAATTGCAAATTCTCAGGCCCCATCCCAGACCTTATGGACCAGGAAATCAAAAGTGTGGCTTAGCAGTCTGGCTAAAGCTGTCAAGGTGATTGGATGCACAAGTAGCCTGGGAACCACTGGTGTGAAGGAGCAGGTGGCACCCTGCTGTCCACCGTGTGTGGGAGCACTGTGTTTGCAGACTGGGGTGCATGTTTTCACTTTCATTCTCCCTGTATTTTCAGCCCCAACTTCTGAGAAGCTGAATCATAAAGAGGCTGAGCCTAGAATGATATGAGGAAGTGCAAGGCTTGGAGGAGGAACAGAGGTATCTACTCTGTAAGAAAAGAGGAACTGAAGAGCTAGGAGTGTGGAGAGCTGAACATCTGTATTATGAACAGTGGATCTAGAGTAGAGAAAAATCTACAAAAATGATTGACTTCTGCTGGGTTTCTATACTCATTATTCTTTACAGTTGCCTAACTTTTACAGGGGGCTGGGATTTAGCTCAGTTGGTAGAGCGCCGCTCTGCAGTCTCTGAGGCCCCCAGTTCAATTCCCAGCACTGCAAAAATGGGAGAAGGATATGGCAACCCACTCCCAAGGCAATCCCCAAACAATCTGCCATTGAAAACCCTATGAGGGTCTCTATGAGTCAGACATGACTTGACGGCACCTAACAACAACAACAACTCTTACAAGTGTTAAATCTACAGAAGGCTAGTAGCTGGATCCTGTCTCCTTATTTTGAGGTCCTAACTAACAACCAAAACCTAACTTAGGAGTACATTTTTGTAACAAATAGCCAGGTTATGGCCAATGACAAACAGCTGTGTTTCAGCCAATCACAGGCAACCAGTTGATTATACCACATCCAAATAAGGCAAATGGCTCCTCATACCCCAATAAGGAAAATGTCTACACATAATATGCCTAGATAAGATAGACTCCCAGGCGTGGCCAATCAGGGGATCTCTCTACTTTGCTTCCTTGTTCAGTCTATAAAGCGCACTATTCATAATACTGGGGGTTGGTATTAACTCAGTTGGTAGAGCTCTGCACTGCAGTCTCTGAGATCCTGAGTTCAATTCCCAGCACCACAAAAATGGGAGAAGGACCTGGCAATCCACTCCCAAGGCAATCCTGAAACAGTCAGCCATTGAAAACCCTATGAGGGTCACTATGAGTTGGATACTGACTCGACAACGCCTAACAACAAAAACAACATTCATAATACTGAGGGGAGCTCTCTGAACCTCTTCTCATACTGTCACATGGTTTGATTCATGAATCATTCTTTGCTCAAAAAAAAAAAAAAAAAAACTCTGTTAAATTTAATTTGTCTGATGTCTTCATTTTAACATAGGTAAATAACAATATATATTAATAAGGGTCTTGGTTAGGCTTAAGCAGGAAGACTTCATAAAGTTATCAAGGGCATCAGACCCAGAAATGAAAATTCAGTATCCAAGGGAAGATGAAAGGATGTTTAGTCAAGATTAGCCTTATGAGTGAGTCAAAAGACTTTGCTCCTTTTTAAAAGACCACCAATATTGTTATATGCCTACAGCTATGCCTCTGTGGTGTTCAATCCCATCAGATCTTGGAAGCTAAGCAGGGTAGGCCCTTGTTAGTGCTTAGATGAGAGACCACCTGGGAACTCCAGGTGCTGTAGGCTTGAGAGAAGTATCTGGCAATCTAGTCCCCCCAAAAAACAATCAGCCACTGAAAACCCTGTGAATATCAGAGAAGCACTAGTGATACTGTTTTGCCTCTTGTATGTAGGGTTGCTATGAGTTGGACACTGATTCGACAGCATCTAAAAACAACAACAATTGTTGTTAGAGGCTTTATTTAGATATATCTTACATATCATAAAACTCATCCATTGCAAATATATAATTTTAACATTTTTGGTAGATTTATTTAATTTCATAGCCAACATAACCCAATTAATACACATATCATCACCTCAATAAGTTCCCTCATGCCTATTTGTAGTTAATTCCACTCTGATCCCAGCCCTTAACCATCACTAATCAACTTTCTCTTTATATAAGTTTGCCTTCTCATGATACTTCAAATAAATAGAACCATGAAACATGATCTTTTACAATTGACTACTAAGGTTCATCCATGTTGTAAAATGTACCATTAATTCAGTTCTTTTATTGGTAAATAATATTACAGTGCATATATTACACTTTGTTTATCCATCCATCAGTTGATGGACATTCAGATTATTTCCATGTTTATCCATTAGGAATAATCCTGCTTATGAACACTTACATACACATCTTTGTGTGGATATATGCTCTCAATTTGCTGGGGAAGACTTCTAAGATGGAACTGTTGGAACTTATGATATATTTTTGTTTGACTTTTTAAGAAAATGTGAAACAGTCTCTGTTTCTAGTAAGCTTTCCCTGCTCTTGGTTCCCAGTGATCTGAAGAGCTGTGCCACAGGCTCTGTTACCTACTACATCTTGCTTTCCCTGTCACTATAGACTGAAATCCTCTGAAACCATGAGCTAAAATAAACTTTCCCTTCCTTAAATTATCTATGTCAGGCATTTGGTCAAAGTTCACTAACACAGAAAATTGGTACTGAGAACGGAGTCACTGCTGTGACTAAATCTACCCATGTGGTCCTCAGGCTTGTGGAACTGGTTTGCAGGGGAAATATAGAAGAGTATAGATATGTGGGCTACAGAAGTGCTATAATGCTGCAATCTGACCTTAATGGGTGATTCTGGTGGGAGTTTGGATGACCAAGGTGTAAACAAATGTTAACAATAAAGACTATGGTCATGAAATTTCAGAAGGGAATAAGGAATCTATGGGGGAATTGGACTAGAGATCACTTGCAACACATTCTGGCAAAAAATTTGTCTACATTTTGCCTGTGTCCTAAAAGTAATGAACTAATGAATTTAGTGAAGGAAATTTCAAGACAGTATAGCATTTAGGCAATGGTATGGTTATTGCTGGAAGAAGAAAGAAGCAGAACACAAAGAAGTGAAAAATGTGCAGTTTGGCTGGGAAAAGAGCCTTTTTGAAGTTGCAGACAATGAAACTATGGTTGTTAAGGAGATTATTGGCATTAAGGAGAAGCCAACCACTTTGCATTGGAACAATAGGAAAGGTGTTTCAAGGACAAATCAGGAATTAGCAAGACCTTTCCCATTCTAGGCTCTAGGGTATAAAACCACAAACTCATTTGAAAGATTTTCCTTTCAAAATAGTGGTCCTCCAATGTATTCTGCTCTCAAAGAGCCACCTAGGAATGTGTCCTCCAAGGTTTTGCTTCCTAGCGAGTCAGAGGCTGCTGCATCCATGGTCCAAGGGACCTAGCAACTTCTTGAAATGTTAGCAAAACTTGGTGCCATCCATGTGGTGCTAGTTTTTCAGGCATGCAGAATGTAAGAGTTGTAGGATCATTTAGGCTTCCACCAAGATTTCTGAAAAAGGCTTTGGAGGCCAGGCAGTGTGCATCAGCGTAGGACTTCCTGTGAGAAGACCCAGAAAAGAGAGTGCATATAGCTTTGAGGGTAAAGCCTAAGCTACAGTGGAGACCCCACAATGTTGGAGATACTAGCAGTGTGGAAATTCTGCCAAAGAAAACTGCCAGCAATGAGTGGAACTAGTCTAAGACAAGAGCCATATGGCCTGAAAAAAGCAAAGCCATGGCAGTACCCCCAAGCCTATTGGAGCCCGGATAACACTAACACATGCCTGATACCAGACATGGAGCTATGGGGCTTAATATTTGCCCTTCTGGGTTTCTGTCTTGTTTTGGTCTGATTTTTCATTGCTATCTTCTTGTTTTTCCCTTTTGAAATGGAAATGTTTACTATCTGTCATTATATATTGGAAGAATGTAACTTTATTTCTGATTTTACAGGGGTTCACACCTAAGATGGCCTTGATTCCCATTAGAGACTTTAGACTTGAACTTTTGAACAATGTTGAAACTGTTAAGAATTTGGGGACTCTTGAAGCTGAACTAAATGCATTTTGCATTATGAGATGGCCATGAACTTTTGGGGACCGGGGACAGAATGCTATGGTTTAAATATAAAGTGCCCCATATATGCTTGTCGGGCTGGGATTTAGCTCAGTTTGTAGAGCACTGCGCTGCAGTCTGTGAGGTCCTGAGTTCAATTGCCAGCACCACAAAAATGGGAGATGGACCTGGCAATCCACTCCCAAGGCAATCCCGAAATAGTCAGCCATTGAAAATCCTATGAGGGTCGTTATGAGTCGGATACCCACTTGACGGCACCTAACAACAACAACAACAACATATGCTTAGATTGAATGCTTGTTTCCAAGCAGATAGTGCTCTTTTGGGAGGATGTGGACCTTTGGTGGCAGAGCTGGCTTGCAGAAGAAGATCATTGAAGGTGAGATTTTGAAGGTGATATCTGGCTTCTGGTCCTCGTAAACTCTCTCTGCTCTTGGTCTAATGGGATGTGAAGAGCTGTCCTGCCATCTGCTCCACCACCATGGACTGAAATCCTCCAAAATAATAAGTTAAAATAAGCATTTCCTTTGAGTTGTCTATGTCTGGTATTTTGGTCATAGTGATGCACATGCTAACACAGGTGGGGCAGGGTGGTATCTCACTATGTCTTTAATTTTTATCTTTGTAAAGACTAATGAGGATGAATGTGGTTGTTTGCTATTTGTTTATTTTCTCTGAAAAAGAAGAACATTCAAATCCTCTGCCAGCTTTTTGTTACTCTGTTTTCTTTTCTAATTGTATGAGTTCTTTGTATATTTTGGGTACAATTCTCTTACCAGATATATGATTTGAAAACACTTTCTCATAATCTGTGGATTGTATTTTCATTTTCTTGGTAGTGTGTTTTGAAATACAAAAGATTTAACTTTCCTGACTTTCATGATTTTTCTCATATATGGATCATAATTTTTGTGTTGAATCTAAGAACTCTGCCCAACTTAAACTCACCAAAATGTTCTCTATTTTTATCTAAAAGTTATATAGTTTAAACTTATAGTTATAGTTCAGTCTATGGTTCATTTGAGTTAACATTTTTAGATCATATGAAGTTCTTCTCTCTCTTTTATATTTGGTTGCCTAATTATCTCGACACCATTATTTAAAAAACTATTTCTTCATTGAAATGTCTTATTACTTTATTTGAAAATAAATATGTAAGGAATTATATCCTTTCTTCTAGGCTCTCAATTTTTCCCATTTTTATATGTCTATACTTGTATATACAAACTTATATATGCACTAATACCATACTACCTCTATAATTTTCTAATATGTTATAAAATTGAACAGTGAAAATTTCCAAATTTGTTCTTTTTCAAAATTGCATGTCCTTTATGTTCCACATAAATTTTATGATAAACTTGCAATTTATGCAGAAAAATGTGTTGGGATTTGCTTAGGAAATGCATTAAATTTATTGGTCAATTTGGGAAGAATTTTCACCTTGGTGGTATAGAGTTTTCTACACATGAAACACCTCTCTAATTATTTATATATTAATTTCTTTCAGCAATATTTTGTAGCTTTCAGTGCACAAAACTTGCACATCTCTTAAGTTTATTCTTAAATATTCTATTTTTAATACTATTCCAAAAGGAATTATTTCCTTTCCTTTTTCCTTTCTCCCTTTTTGCTTCCTTCATTCCTTCTTTCCTTTCTTCCTTTCTCCATTCCTTCCTCTCTTCCTTCTTCCCTCTCTTGTTTCCTTCTTTTCTTTTTTTCTTTCTCTTTTTTTCTTTCTTTTTGACAGTCTCCCTATGTAGCACAGGTTGGCCTCTAATTTGAGATTCAGCTGCCTCAGCCTCCCTAATGCTGGGATTACAGGCATCTGTCACCACATCTGGCAAAGAATTATTTTCTTAATTAGATTTTTGTTATCTATTACATGCTATATAAATTGACTTATCTATTGATCGTGTATCATTTTTATTAGTTCTAATAGGGGTATGTGTGTGTGATCGTTGGATTTTTTACATTCAGGTTCATGACTTTCTTTTGTTCTTTTGCTTTCTTTCTTTCTTCTCTCTCTCTCTCTCTCTCTCTCTCTCTCTCTCTCTCTCGATCTCCTTGCTTTCCCTCTGATTTTGGAGTATTTTGAGAAGATTCATGTAAGTTGGTTGCTATGAATTATTCACTGTGGCCCTTTATCTGACTGAGAAAGATCCTTTTTATGACAAATTTGAGACCTTTGATCATAAATGAGTGTTCAGTAGTGTCAAATACTTTCTCAGCATCAACTGAGATTCTGTGTGATTTTTCTTTCTTTTATCTTACAAATATGGTATATTTCATTAACTGATTTTTCAGATATTAAGACAAGTTTCCACTCCTAGAATAAATTCTAGTTGGTATAATGTTTAATCTTGTTCATGATTTTGGATTCAGGTTGCTAATATTTTGTTAAAAAGTTTTCCACCTTGGTTCACAAAGGAAACTTCTCTATAGTTTTCTTTTGTGTGGGTGTGTCAAGGTCATAGTTAAATTGGGAAGCATTCCCTTTGCCTGTCCTTCCTGAGTCAGTTTGTGAAGAGAGGATATTATTTCTTATTTAAATATTTTATATAATTCACTAGTGAAGACATGAAGGCCTGGATTTTTATTTGTGGAGAGCTTCTAAGTGTCAATTTGAATTTTTGTGTTTTCCTAGAAATTTCTATATTTCTTCCAATTTTTATAATTTGTTTACATAAAGAGGCTTGTAATATTGCCCTATAATCATTTTCATATTTTAGGCTTATTGGTTATTCCCACTCTTTCTTTCTTGACTTGTTTCTTCTGTGACTTTTTTTCTTTGACACATTCATGAAGATTTTGTCAATTTTATTGCTTCCAAAGGACCTTCAAAGAACTAACTTAATTTGGTTATAATGAATTTTTCCTAAGCTTATCTATTTTCTACTTAATTGAATTTTTCCTATCTTTTTATTATGTTCCTTCTTCTGCATGTTTTTGGCACAATCAGCTACTCTCTTACTTATTCTTTAAGGTAGAAACTTACATAATTGATTTAGAGCTAAATATCCTTTTAAATATTACTTTAGCATCATCCCATTAATTAGAAAAGGGCTATTTTCATTTTTTATCAGCTCAAAATATTTTCTAAAATCTTTCTGATTTTTTTCATTAATCCATGGGTTAAAATATGCTATTTAATTTCTGAATATTTTCAAGATCTTTAGATCTCCTTCTATTGCTAATTCTAATTTAATTCTGTTGAACTATTTTCTATCCAAAGAACATACTGTGTATGAATATGCTTTTAAAATTTATTGAGAATAGGTTTATGGCTTAGCACTTGGTGCACTATCAAGAATGTCTACCTGCAGTGGGTAAAAATGAGAATTTTGTCACGATCAAATGTGTATTCTGCACCCATTTCATCGAGGTCAAGTTGGTTGATGTTGTCATTCAAGTTTTCTATAACTTTGCTAATTTGCTGTTTAGACATTCTGTGAATTTATGAATGGTTTCCTGAAATTTCCAACTATAATAATTTAACTTTCTATTTCTCCTTTGAGTTCTATCAATTTTTACTTCATTTATTTTGGGGTCTTAATATGCAGAGCATTTTTTAAAATTTTTCTCTTATTTTCATGCTTTCTATTTTTCTGTTTCTCCTTGAATGTCTTTCCAAAAGATTATATATTTCTTAGTGTGCCATGTTGAACTATTAATTTTCTTAGTGATTGTTTTAGGAAATACAAGACATATCTTAAGTTATAACAATCGACTTCAGGTTAACACTAATTTAGTTTTGTAGGAAGCTCCTTTTTTCTATTTTTTCTATCATATCTATGGCAAGGACTGGCCCTGCCATCAGAGTGCCATGTGATAAAAACAGTAGTGGTAAGCCAAAACTCAGTCAGAAAACTAATCTGTCTGATATGAGGAATGGGGGAAAGGGCACCAATGTGAAGGGAGTTGGGAATTTCCATCCTGTTTTCCTCTCTTTTGTATCTCTCTGCTCTGTTTTGATGTATTGGAATTGTTTGAATAGACATGTACCAGATTGGTGTAATATATGGACTTTCTCCAGCTATGCAAGCTACACTGCACTTGTTTAGTATGGGTATTGAATGAACAAAGATTCTTAACTTCAGTAAAGTCTAATTTATGGATCCTTTCCTCATGGTTAGTGCTCTTAAGTCCTCCAATCATTGTTGTGTAACTTTCAAATTTAAATCTGAAATCTATTGGGAACTGATTTATTTTTCTTTTTGTTGAAAGTCAGAAAAGAGTCAAGATATCTTTTATATTCATCTGCTATTCAATTGGCCAAGCACCATTTATTTGATTAATGACTCCTTTGCCCACTGTCCTGTACTATCAGCTTCATGGTACAGCTGGGAATCTTATGCACACAGATTTTTCCTGCCTCTACTCTGCTCCATTTGTCAGTCTGTCTTTGGGACCATAGGACAGTGTACTAATGACTATGATTTTAAATAAGACTTAATATCTCATTATACACATTTTCTAGCTTTGGTGTTCTTGGATATTTCATGGCTGTTTTTAACTTCTGTATTACCATTTGGATTTTAGAACCAATCTGCTAATTTCTACAAAAAATCATAAGTACTTACTAAAATCATGCTTAATCAATAGATTAATTTGAAGCAACTTGACATCTTTGCTTTTCTGAGTCTTCCTGTCATGAATATGTTGTATCTTTCCACTTACTGAAATCTTGCATTTCTTTCAATAAACCTTAGTGATTTTAAAAATTATTTATTTATTTATTTATTTATTTGTAGTACTGGGGGTTGAACCCAGGGCCCTGCGCTTGCATGCTTTGCAAGTGCTGTACTACTGAGCTGCACCCCTAGCCATTTGTTTTACTTTTTGAGACAGGGTCTTGCTATAAATTACACGGACTGCCTCTGAGTCTCAAACTTGCGATCCTCCTGCCTCTGCTGCTGCTGCCTCTGATCCTCCTGCCTCTGAGCTGCTGGGATTATAGGCATGTGCCACTGCGCCTGGAAAGTTTAGTGATTTTTAAATGTCAAAATCTGACACAATTTAGTAGGATATACTTGTACTTGTTTGGTAGGTGTGAGGTTATCTGAAATGTCTTATTAATTCATTTCTCTTTGTGCTGGTACATAGAAAATAGTTGATTTTTAAACAACTTCTTAAGTCAACTATTCATTCTGGTGTTTTGAAATTCTTCTATGTTTTATGGACACAATTATGTCACCTGTAAATAATGACAGTGTTCCTATAAGACTGGTACTATTTCTTTTGTGAAAATTTTGGAAGGATTCAATGGTGAGGCTGTGTGGGAGCAGACTTTCCTCTGTGAGAGAATCTTGATATCAAACAGTTCTCTCCACACATTGTTCAATTTTGTTCAAAACGCTTGATAAGTTTTAACTACGATCTTATCCTACTCTGAAATATACAGGAAAACAAACAGATAAACTCTGCCTAATTATCAGTCAGGACATCCCACATATCTTCCACGAAAGTACACCTAATCATTTGAAATCTCAGTGTTTATCTTAAAAATTTCATAAATGTTTTCCATTTTCCTCCAAAAACAAGCTGCATTTCTTTTCTTCTGACAATAAAACTCCAAGTAACTACCTTCAGGTGGCAGCGAGACTTTGGGGAGATGTACAACCTTCATATCCAGTGCCTCTATGCTTCTGGTACCCACCGTATCCCCGATTAGGGTACCAAACTCCACATTTGAGAAGCACAGCTAATTCCAAAAAGGCCTTGTGTCTCAACACTGACGTCCTGCCCCTTATCAATTTTCTTTCTTTCTGTGGACAACACGCAAACAGAGCCACCGTCTGATTACTAATGGGAGCTTCAGACCTACTTAGTGCTGACAAACATGTCCAAGAGCAAATGGAAAGGAAAGGGTTCTGGGCACTTCTGAAGGGCATCCGCCACCAGAGAAAACCTGAATTCTTGAAAGTCAACAAAACACTCCCTGTTTGTGTCATTAGAGGAGAAAGAAAAGCCAGTGTCAAAAAACATTCAATTTATCAAAAGAAAAACCTTGGGAGATAGATGTACACAAGTCAACAAAGTGAATATATTAAGCTGCATTTGATTTGTGATCATTTATTTATATTCAAGACATTCTTGGTTTCAAACTTTCCCTCCTTTGATGCAAGTGATTTTGGCAGCCAGCAACTGCACTACGAATTTCCTTCTGTTGGGAAAGAGCTACTTTATGCAATAGGTCAAGATAAGCCGGTGTCAGGACAGGCAGCTCTGCAGAGCCCAGGAGGTAAAACCTTCAGATTTTAGACTCGCTAAGTACACCCAAGAATTTAATCTCACATAAAACAACTGCTGTTGATGTCCTCTCATCTGCATCATATCAAACATAATCTTTTCTTATGAAAGCATCACTTTTGTGTGGGAGAGACAGGGTTGGATGACTGTAAATTATTCACTAACCTCAGTCAATGACTACAGAGGATTCAGTTCTCGTAGAAATGGTTTTTATTTTTCAAGCAAATCTCTTTTACTCTGAAGTCAACGACTGATTTATCCTATCAAGATCAGAATACCCCCAACATGACAACTGGAAGCCAGGTTCTTACTGGTAAGACAAAATTTCATAATATGTATATAGTTAGACATATTTCAATTTACCTTTAGCTGTAGTCTTGAAAATGAGTTGTTGATGCTTTGATATAGTTGGCTTAAATCTCTTACTACAAAGCCTTCTGTAATATAAATCTAGTTTTTTAAAAATAGTCATCTTCCTAAAAATCTCTAATGTGCCACCACAAAAATCATAGCTTAGCTTAACTTATACTGCCTCTAAAAGTGTAGAGGTAAATAAAGGACAAATATTTACAAGTATACTATCATAGCAACCACCATCTGCTCACTTCCCAAACCATAATCCAATAATAAAATGTATTGACTATATAAGATTGCTTATTAAATAGTTCTTATTTTTGAATAGCCTGCAGCCATACTACTATGGTGTCTGATTCAGTCACATCTTGGAAGCTAAGCAGGGTTGGGCCCAGTTAGTACTTGGATGGGAGACTGCCTGGGAACTCCAGATACTGTAGGCTTGGGAGAAGGACCTGGCAACCCACTCCCAAAAATCAGTCTGCCAGTGGAAACCCTATGAGTAGCAGAGAAGCACTGACAATAGTGTTTTGCCTGTTGTATGTAGGGTCGCTATGCGTTGGACACCGACTCGACAACTTTTGAACATGTTCTGCTTATTCAAAAAAATGAAATTATTTCTTAAATGACAAAGAAGCAAATGTAGCTAAACATCAACAGCAGGCAAATACAGAGAAGGCATGTAACTGTTTATTGTATTACTCTTGCAACTTTTCATTTGGTCTGAACATTTTTTTTTTAATGGAAACTTATAAAAAAGGCTTGGGGATTGAAATCCTGATTGCTCATCTATCCAAACAATGCAAACTAAGATTCTGTGGCTGGCTACTGCCTGACCTTTGTTTCTAATCACAATGGATAAGAGAAATATGGAATATTTTAGATACTTAAGATACCAAATATTCCAGCCACCGGCATTTAAGCCCCTCTTTCAACATCATTTGACTCCCGCCTACCGGGTCAGGGAGCTGCAGGCGGAGGTAGCTTCTCTTTGCCATCCCCTGACAGTCCAGAGCCGCTGACTGCAGATCCTCACCAGGCTGGCATGGTGCCACATCCTGGCCCCAGGGAGACTCTGCTGGCCTCTGCGCCAGTTAAATTGGTGCCTTTCCCAACCACATCCTATCATTTCAAGTTTACACAGCAAAGCAAACTATTAATTCCCCTCCAACTTGCACTAGTGTTTTGATATTATTTTTTAGAAGAATATACACCACACGCAAAGGCTTCGTCCTCCTCATGTCATGGAATCTTACCTCACACATGGCTTCTTCAGCATTCATACTCACGGGAGAGCTGCCAACCCACATGCAGCACACCCAGTAACGTTTTTCCTTGGACACCGTCCACTTCGTTCAGAGGACTGCACACATCACATCTCTGTAATTACTGCATTCCTACAGTACTCTTGTCCTTTCAGGACTATCCTTCTTCACCAGAAACGTCATTTCCTCCTCCCTCCAGGGGTTTCAGGAGCGTTACTCTGTGTCGTGGGGAAACCTGGACGTGTGTCAGTACCTCGCCAAAGGCTTCCACTGTACCTCACGGGCCTGATGGCACTCAGAATTGCTTACACAGAGGTTTTCCAAGCTGGATCACTACTAACATCCCTGAATAATCATCCACCCAAAGCTTGCTGTCCATATCACATGACCTTGGCCATTGAGCCTCAGTCCAGCTACACACAGTTGGTAGACTGAGGCTGTCAGAAGTTAACCCTGCAATGCTCCAGTGGGGCATCCTAGATAGAAGCACAAGACAACACCCAGAAGACTCAACCTGTCTCATCGGGAAAGACACTCAGGTACTGGCAGACCACCATCACTTCTCCTGACCCTGCTCTTTTCCAAGCAACTCTCAACATCCTTGACAAATCACGGTCTCCACTCTTAATCCTCTGGCCCATTCTGGCTAAGAATATACTCTCATCAGAAATCCTCCAAGACAGCGATGCCCAGCACAGCTAGATACTGAGCAATCCTAATTCAGAGGAGAAAACGCTCTCCCTTGCAACTGAGAATCATGGGTGCCCCACCATTCTTTTTCATAAAGCAGGCCTGGCTTTGCGTCTACCAGGAGATCTCACAGGGAATAACAGGGCACTTTCCTCCTGCTTAATTTGCTTATGAAAAATATTCAATTATGTTCCAAGTTTAATTCACTTAGTAATGAAAAGTAAATAAGCCCAACTAGTGTGTTTGATTTGTCTTGGAAAGAGGAAAACAGCTTTGCAAGAACAAACTAAGTTAAATTAAATGAAGTGACTGTCCTGTGGTGGAAATTGGATTTCTCCACGCAGAACTTCTTAACATTTATAAAGCATGAGACACAGCAACTCCCAGCTGTGCTTAACACATGGCCTAAAGATGGCATGTGGGGGGTGGGGTGGGTAACACATCTATTTAGACCCACACATTGCACATCTCCCCATGATGAGCAGAACATAGGCCACGGGGACCAAGGGCACCCATCCCAGTGGGCATGGCACCTACCGTTTTTGCAGATGGGGCAGCACTGGTCCGGCTCATACACAGGGTCCACGCACTCGGTCTGGGGACAGGCCGACACCGTGCACAGCACTTCACCGTTGGCTTCACAGCGGCACCGCTCGCATGGCGACACCTGAAATGCAAGCGCACCGTCAGGGTCCTGCCTTACCCTGGAAGTCATATTTTTATTCTGTGGTGTGTTAGGAATGTTTTTTTTTAAAAAAAGCCATGTGACCCAGTGGTTTTCCAGGTGTCCCACAGGTGTCCTGGGTGTGCAGTAGGTGGCTTTCGGTGCAAAACTACTCAGTGGAGCCACAGGCTCCCTCCTCCCTCAGCTCCAGCCAGGGCAGCTCTGGTGTTTGGTGATCTACGGACTGGGCTTCTCTATTGGCCTTCTTTTGAAGAAACATCTTTGTTGCTTTAAAAATTCAACAAATAAAATCATGACTGATTTCTCGCCCAGCTACTCCTCAGGTAGAGGGATCCCTATTCTGTAGCCCTACCAAATCCTCACCGTGCCTAGTGCTGGAGTGTGGCCACAGTTCCCATGGAAAAGCCTAGAGCAGGGAGACAGGGGAGGGGAAAGGACGAGAACCTGAGACTGTCCTCAGAGCCAGGCCCCCTGCCAGGAGTGGCATGACTGCTATGTCTTTGAATCTGGGTTGTTGCTGTTGTTAGGTGTCATGGAGGCCTATCTGACTCATAGCAACCCTTATAGTGTTTTCAAGGGCTGATTGTTTTGGGATTGCTTAGGGAGTGGGTTGCCACATCCTTCTCCCATTTTTGCGGTGCTAGGAATCGAACTCGGGACCTTAGAGACTGCACAGTGGTGCTCTATCAACTGACCTAAATCCCAGCCCTCTTGAATCCTGATAGTTTTCTCAAATACCCTACTAAAATTATGTGCCCTGTTTACTGATGGGGAAACTGAGACTCAGAGGCATCAGGCAGCATTTGTTGAGGGCTCCCATGCCGCCACAGGCTCCTGACTGCAGCCCCGTGCTGGGTCCCTGTCCTCCAGGTCTCCCCCGTTCTTTCCCATCCATCACCAGGGCCACCATGTTCTCTGATCCACCTCTGGACTGCCAGTCTGTAGGCCTATGCCTGCCTGCAGGAGCCTTTGGAGTCAAGCACAATAGTCCCTCCCCAACAGCTCCCACGGCTCTCTACCAACCTAACCCTCACCCAGGGTGCATGTGGAGGTGTTATGGATGATTTACTTCTGGAAATGAGCAATGGGACAGCTTCTGATCTATGCTGGCCTGGGGTGAGGCAGGAGCAGTATCTGCAGGCCTAATGGCGAAGGCAGAGACTGCAAAATGGAAATTTGCCCTTTAAAAGAGCCTGGGAGTGGCCTAGAGGTGTTGTCAATCTGGGTTTCCTGCTTTTCCAAGGGCGGGGCGACCCGAGCAGACTTTTGTCCCCCACAACATGATACCAATAGCACTCACCACCTAAAGAACATGCCCACCTCTCACAGGCACTTCCCTGTCCAGGTAGTACAAAACTAGAAAACAGATCTCCACTCAGCAGCCTGGCTAGAGCACTACTGCAGGAAATGGAAGGTCAGTGTGGGTTTAAATGAACCTGTTTCCCAGGCCCTAGACCAAAGTCACCCTGCCTGGGAGCTGGCTCTTGGGGTATATGTTTGTGTCGGTCTGTGTATCTGTGTAGGGGTGTGCGTGTGTGTGTGTGTGTGTGTGTGTGTGTGTGTGTGTGTACACTTGCCAGAAAAGAAAGAAACAAAAGAGAAAGGAAGGAAGGAAGGAAGGGGAAAGAAAGAAAGAAAAAAAAAAGAAAAGAAATAAAGAAATCAAAAAAGAAAGAAAGAAGAAAAATAAAAACAACTTTAGAGTAGGTCAGGACAAAATGTTGACATGCTTGCGATATAGTCTTAAAAATCAAACTTTCGGCAATATAAAGGCAGTTTTGAGAAGCGTCTTTGGCATAGCACAGTTCAGGGTGATTTGCTACATAACTAGTGTTGCTCTTTGCTGCCATTGCTTCTTGCTCTTATTTCTCTGCATGTCCTACCATGTCTCTCATTCAGAGTGTAGCACCTCTGTCTCTGGGATGCATGTAGACAGCAAATGAGAAAAGCATTCTGAATTTGAGAAGCAGAGACCTGGAGCTGCAAGAGACACAGTCCAGTATGTGCCAGATGCCTTTTGCCAGAAGGATTTTAGGCTTAAGCCATGAAGCCCAGAGAGTGTGGATGAGAGATGCAGAGCCAGGCGTCAATGCCCTGGGGAAAGGGAGGCCCATTCCCTATGGGGTAGGGGAGTCAGCAAGGGGCAAGTGGGTCACACATCTGGGTCTGTCCTGAGAAAAGGCACAGGCTGGCCCCAGCTCTCCCCTAGGTCCTACTCCAGAGAGGGAATACAAAGCACCATATGGGGCTGACAGTTTGAAAGGAGGGGAACAGGCCCTACGTTATGTCTGCAGGGAGGCCCCAGGAAAAGGCCAGGACAGGAGCAGAGTGTGTACCTGCAGGTCAAAGGGCTCCCAGTGGCTGGCATCTGGGCAGGAGGCCCCAAGCCAGCCCACCACTGTGTGGCCAGGGCCGTCCTGGCCAACAAGGCTGAGCACAAGCCTGGGGCAGGGCTCACATGCAGGCGCAATGCTGGCTTGCTCCCTGCTTAAAGTTCTTGCAACTTTATCAAAAATGGGATTATGACTTTTCCTATCATTTTTAGAAATGTTTAGAAATCTTGACTGAACAATTTAGAGACCTGTTCATGTCTCAAAAATCAGAGCTGACACTCAGAATCAGGGTGATTCTGGGCTCCTACCCATCAGAATCAGGTGAATGTGTCCCCCTGCCACATCTGCCTCCACCAGCTTCCGCTCTGGGTCCCTCCTCCCTCCCCTGCCAGGCTCTGCTGGGGAGAGCAAGTGGCAGGGCGGTGCCAGTTCCCTCAGGTGCCAGGCCTGGGCCCTGCCCATCTCTCCTGGGTACAGGCCCTCCAACTGGTTCCTAGAAATCCGACGGCAGGGTCCTCACCACCCTTGCCCAGGACTGGGGTCCACTATAGAACTCTGCCTTCGTCATGTTTATGCTCCTGTCCTCTGTGGGACAGGGTGGGCCCTGAGCGTGGGACACCCCGATTCCAGCCCAGTGAGACCCGCTTGCCTCCCACCATGGCCACACTGCTCAGACCACCTTTCCTCCTTGCGCTGGCCCTGGTCACTGACTGGGCTTCACCCAACTAACCTGGTCTGCCGGGCCCTAAATGATTCATCCAATGCTGGGTCCTGTCTGTGGGGCTCAGCAGCACCAAGGGACTGCACAAGACCCATGCTGGGCTTTGCTTTTCTACACCTTTCCCATGCTGACCCATGCCCCTGCTAAAGCTCGCATCTGCTAAAGTCCTGCTTGTCACAGGTCCAGCTGAACTGTGCATCCTCCCCTGGCAGCCATCTTGGACACTGCCCTCCACAAAGCCATGGCCTGGGCTCCTACCCATGCCGCATATAACCCTTGTGTAGTACAGGGAACACTGCTCTGTTACAAAACAAAACAGAGCAAGCACAAAAGCCCAGCGCCCATGTGAACTCAGCAGCCGGCCCAGGAGGATGCAGCCAGGCTCAGCCTCACTGCAGCACGTGGGACAAACTACCATGGGCCTCCGGGCCTGGGCTGGCAGAGACTCAGCAGGACCTACGTCAGCCCTTCCCACAGCCCATGCAGGCTGGCCACACACTCTTCCAACACAGGACTCTGACCTAGGCCCCAGGGCAGCTTCTATTTGCCAGAAGTAGTTAAAAATTTTTGGACAAAAAAAGTGGGTTCTCCCAGCTGGGCATGAGAATAAACACAGGCTATTTTTTCATTCATTCATTCCAGTCCTGAGCTCAGTGAGATACACACCACCTTACTGTCTTGGGAAGGTGAAAACAGAGATGATATCTGGGGGCAGTGGGCATAGTTAACAAAGGGGTGCATGCTGGACTTGACCTCTGTGGGTGGGGTCTCTATACTGACAGCTCTGTTCACGGGTTTTATTTTTTTATTTTATTTTTTTGTGGTACTTGGAAGATGAACCCAGGACCTCCCGCACACTTGGCAAGCACTCTCTCATTGGGCTACACCTTCAGCCTCATTTTTATTTTTTTATCTTGAGACAGGGTCTCTAGCCTGGAACTTGTGATCTTCCTGGCTCTGCCTCTAGAGTTGCTAGAATTATAGGTAGGTGCCACCAGGCCCAGCCCTGATAGAGCCGTTCTTTCTCCCTCATCCACATGGCTTCCGGAGTTACCCCAGCAGCTCTGCTTACAAATAGCAGTTCTTTTTGGACCTAAGAACTATATCCTCAAACCTGAAGCAAAACAATAAATAAAAGATATGTTTGGGAATATTATTTTCAATGAAACAACTTGAACTACAACACAGATAGCAGAGCCTCGGCAAAGATATTAACTCAATGGTAATTAAAGTAGAATTAATGATAATTAGTTAGGCCTTTGCAGTGCTCAGTAATTATATACATGTCTATATCATATGCACAGAGCCAGCAAGGACTGTGCAATAAATACTGAATCTATTTATAAACAATTAAGTAGGAGTGGGTAATGTAATTTACCGATGAAACAATTCTTAAGTGTTAAAAATAAAGTCAATAAAAATAAATACTGTTTAAATCAAGTGTCTTATATGTGAACTAAGTGCCTTCATATGACCTAAACAATTCCTGCCAGGCCCCACCACAATGGGAACTAAGATTCCACCACATGAATCCTTATAGGGTGGTAAGTTATACTGCATACACTTTACATTAATGAACTCAAGTACAATTAGGCATCTATCTGCAAGAAGCTTTGCCTCGGTTAATTTCAAATTTGTGACTATAATCATTATAACCAGAAGGGCCAGGCTCTGAAATATTACAGAGAGCTGGTTGAATTTAAGTCCCACTATTACCTATGTCTCGAATCTCTTTCCTGCAGAAATAAGGAGATCTTTTCCAGACCCTTCCTTCTGCTCTCTCCTGTCTTCACCCTCACTATCCACCAGAACTGCTCACCTGCTTGGGAGTGGAACATACTTTTCTCACATCCAGCTTAACATATCTTTCTATTCTATGATGCCAGGAAAGGTCACTGGCATGGAAAAGAAGTAAGGAGATGTTCGTGTTAATAATCCTGTCACCTGAATTATATTATATATAGGTCCCCTTTGCAGGTGCAAAGGCAGGTCCCCTTTGTACCTGTTATTATATATCCAATCTGTGAACTGCTAGAGTGGGTGCCATGAAATCCCACTGCTACAAAATACATTGTTTCTTTGTGGTTAGGGAGAAATTCCAGGCTGAATGCAGATGCTAACTCAATGACAGACAAAGGAGAGGCATGAAAATCCCAGAACAATTTTCCAAATAATGACAAAGCTTTCCTAGTTGGGATTAATTTAAACCCAGAGAAGAAAGAGAAATATTAACTAATAGGCTTCAGCACAGACCTTTTCCAACTAAAACTACAGGTATTCAGCATAGGATAAACTCTTCTCCCCATTTTGCCATTTCTTTCCTCAGTAGAGATATTTCATTTGCTTTTCTAACCCTCAAATTGTTTGATTCTGCCATGACACAAAGTAAGATTATCATAAACACTGAAATCTGGTTTCTCTCCTTCCTTCCTTCTTATCTATCTTTCCTACTCTTTTTCCTTCTTGGAACTATTTTAGTTACTAGGGCCCCTAAAGTCTGCCTGGCACAAGACACACTGTCTGTGTCTCTGAGGACCCCAATTCCCATCTGGGCAGAATGGGGGTCAACTAGACTCAGTACAACTCAAGGGCCAAACCCCTCTACAGGTCCTGTCTGTAATTGTCACAAAAACTGGGCCAGGAAGAGATGCTGAATGGCCTTGCTGTGGCTTACTGTGCTTTGTCCTTCAAGGCTTGGTCCCCTTTGCAGTGATGCTGAGCTGCTGGAATCATTAAGAGGTGGGGTCTCTTGGTAGGAAGTTAGGTCATTTAAAGTGTGGCCCTTGAAAGGGATTAAAGAAAGTATTGTGGGACCCTGGTTAGTTACCTTGAGGGTGAATTTTTATAAAAGAACAAACCTGGCCTACAAATTTCTCTCTCTGACTTCCTTTCTCACCATGTGATCTCTCTCTTCCACATGAGATCCTGACATTGTGATAACGTCTACCAGAGGTCCTCACCAGAGGCTAGACAAATGAAGCCACCTGATTTTAGACTTTAGCCTCTAAAACTGAGAGCTACATAAACCTATTTTCTTCATACATTCCATAGCCTCAAGTATTTTGTTATAGAAGTGGAAAACAGACTAATACAGGGCTCAATAAATATTCACTGAGTCAAGAAAAAAATGGATAGGACACAAAAGCTGAGATTAACTTGCCTGTGATCAAAGTACATAATGAAAACATGTAACATTAAATCTACAGCTTTGCTTCAGGAAGGAAGCCTGTCCCACCACTTCAGAAAGAGCTTTAGGATTAGATATTCACACTGAAGAAAAGGAGAAGTAAAGGATATTTGGACATTTAATCCACAAATGGAATAGAAGACATAGATACCAGTATGATATAAACATGAAACTAGCCACAATACCCTCTACCTATTTCCTATATTCCAATCCTCTGCTCTACTCTGTCAATGTGTTCTTTATACAGCTAAAAATTTATATTGAATAAGCAAAGACTCACAGTTTCTTTCCTCTTTTTTTTTAGTCCTGGGGAATTGAACCCAAGGCCTCATACATGCTAGGCAACTGCTCTACAACTGAGCTGCACGCCAGACTCTTTTTTGTAAAAAAAAAAAAAAAAAAAAAAAAAAAAATTTGAGACAGGTTCTCACTAAGTTGTGCGGCCTGCCTCTGGCCTCTAACTCATGATTCTCCTTCCTCAGCCTCCCAGCTTACTAGGATTACAGGGATATGTCACTGTCCCTGGCTAGGAGACTCAGACTTTCTTACGTATTGTTGTTGTTGTTGTTAGGTGCCGTCGAGTCGAGTCCGACTCATAGCGACCCTATGTACAGCAGATCGAAACACTTGCCGATTCTGTGCCAGGCAAACAATCTTATTTATGTTTAAGCCCATTGTTGCAGACACTGTGTTAATCCATCTGGTGGAGGGTTTTCCTCTTTTCCTTTGACCTGCCACTCTTCCAAACATGATGTCCTTCTCCAGGGATTGTTCTCTCCTGACTACATGTCCGAAATATGTAAGACGCAGTTTGGCCATTTTTGCTTCCAAGGAGCACTCTGGTTGTACCT
>VMDO01007676.1:59870-89679 GCA_007922755.1 Pedetes capensis | reverse complement strand
AAGTGACTATATGTTTTTATCATGACTCTTATGGAGATTGAGCAATGAAACTAATTATCTGTGTATAGATAGTACATGCTACTTATGTGTAATTAAAGTAATCATAAAACGCTATAAAATAATGAAATAAGTAATGGAAAAAAGTAATATCAGAATCATGAAAGGTTTAAGAATCCCAGCACTTAACTGAAGAGGTAATTTCTTATTTCATGAATAAGTTTGAAAGAAACTGGAAGATAAAAGCAGATGCTCCTAATGAGTTACTTGAATGTGTTTCCTAATGTCTCGTTAATTCTTTACACAAAGAAAAAAAGTATTTGAAAAGAATGAAGTATATTGAATATTTGAAATCATATTATTTAAATAGCAAAATATTTTTAAAATTCCATTTCATTAGATTTAAAACATTTTTCTTAGGTGATATTAGAAAGGCCAATAATTAATAAATGAAATTCTTTAATTTGGAAAAAAAAACCTTGCCCATATCTGGTCATAAATTACCTTCTCATCTTTTGCCTGTTTTATTCTCTTCCATATAATCTGTGTCTGTGGCAAACCAGATCACACAGCTCTCTCAAAGGCACTGAGCCTGGTTTTTGCATGTATTCTTCCTGCTTTACATGATTCCTTATTCCAGGGTTGGTGCTATTGACAATGGAGCTGAGTCATTCTTTGCTTTGGGAGTCTATAATATAGATGATAGGATGTTTAGCAACATCTTTGACTTTTACCAGCTAAATGTCCATTGCATTTCCCCATTTGTGAGAAAAATGTCTCCAGATACTTGACAATGTCCCCCAGGTGAAGGAGAAATGGTAAAAATATTCCTCATTGAAAATCATTGCTCACTTCCTTCTTCCATGATTGACAAAATCTTAACCACTCCCCCTCTCCCCGATCCAGACCAAATATAATTTTTTCATCCTCCTATGCTCTCAACAACCCACTGATCTTTACATCATATGCACTTATGTGCAGGTCTTCAGTACATCATCAGAAATACGTGTAGCTGAAAGCCAAGATCACATATTTTCTGTGGTACATTCAAGAGAGGTTTTCCGGGATGAAGCACTATATAACTCTTATTTCAGAATCATCATACAGTTTGTTCTATAATATAGTCAACTTATTGTTATCATCGTCATGTTCTTTTACATCACTGTCTATACTGTAGTTTTTGAAAAAAGTAAAACATGATGAATGTTTTTCAATCTGGAGAATAGTACAGGCAAGTTGTATGCCTTCTTTGCTTAAAACTAGAAAGTAAGTCATTGCTGTTGAAATTAGTAATAGTCTTGTTGTCTTTTCTCTCTGCAAACAAAGTTCATTACTAAACAAATTAGCTTTTCAATTACTGCTGCTCAGGCATAAGTAATTGGAATTCACTGACACTTTCAGCCTTTTTTCCTAGTTGTTCTTTACTAAGCACCAATAATTTAAAATAAGATGAAATTACGTTGCTCATGATTTTAAAAATGTATGAATAAAAATGTAACTTGGCTCTTGGCCTGTTGGCACACCATTTGAACAACACACTTCAATTTTTCTCTCTTTCCCTCTACCCCTTGCTCGACTGTAGTTGACTGTGGTTAAGCCTGGAGAGTTCTTGTATATAGTTAAGTGACAAATTCTGCATTAATCTAGGTAGCTGGGCAAATAACTACATGTCTTGCTCTATTATTTATTAGAAAGGATCCTATCATACTACCTAATAGCTGAACTAATGTCTAAAAGGAAGACATAATTAATGAAATCTTTAATGTGAAATGAATGCTCACATGAGTCTTTTGAAAAATGTAGCAGACAAGTAGAATGAGGCTTTCAGGGCCCTTCCTCTACTGAAATGGACACATGAGGAGGATGAATGTCCCTGACCTCACTAGTTCCAGGATAAGGCCCTAAGGAAGACAAAGTAACTTAAGGATACAAGGAAAAATTGGTGAGACGCTTGGCAAGGCTGGGTCTTTTAAGACAAGTGAATACAACTGGCAATCTTGCCACTTAACACAACTTTAACATCACACCCAACCCAGAAAAATTTCTTCTATCAGTTATAGTCAGAGGTAGTAAGGACTGTACAGCTACAAATTCACAGTGTGCAGCCCCACATTGCATGTTTGGAAAGCTGATTCGTTCACAAGTGGAAATCTGGGTTTTTGCACAAGACTTAATAGAACTTAGGCTCCAGTATACTGAGTTTACTTTGTTTTACATTAATTTTTGTTGCTCTTCTTGTTGTTTGTTTGTTTGTTTGTTTTGCAGTGCTAGAGATTGAACCCAGGGCCTCAAGTGATCTACCACTGAGATGCGTGTCTCCCCTTAAAGTTAGTTTTTGTTTCTTTTTCATCTTTATTTCTGTTTCTTGATTCTCATAAACTACCTGATCACCAAAGTTCATCACAAGATGGATGTGTACACCAATAGATGACTCTTAAGTCTTACATTCTTTTTTTTTTTCCTTTTGTATCTTTTTGTGTGGGCTGGGATTTAGCTCAATTGGTAGAGCACCACTCTGCAATCTCTGAGGTCCCGAGTTTCATTCCCAGCCCCACAAAAACGGGAGAAGGACATGGCAACCCACTCTCAAGGCAATCCCGAAACAATCTGCCCTTGAAAACCCTATGAAGGTCTCTATGAGTCAGATATGATACAACTCCAGGGCACCTAATAACCTAACATCTTTTTGTTTATTGGAAAATTTTAATGTACAGCTTAATGTGTTTCATTCTGACATGAATTTCATTGTGACATTTCCATAAATGCATTTCATCGCACAGATAGCTTCCCCCTTACCCTCTTGTGCACCTCCTCCCCCCAAGCTTGAAATCTAGCTCAATGCTTAGGATCTCGATACTTGATACCAGATTCTCACTATAAGGCCTTTCTGCCTGCCTGGGGTTTCCAAATTTTCCCAGATTCTTCATCGGTCATCCTACTCCCACACTGGAATTCTGGGCCACTTGATCTAGGACATGTATGAATTGAGAGTGGTAGGTAGAAACTGCAAACCCAAATATATGTCTGTTTTTAAAGTCATCTATGAAATTCCTCGCTAGATATTTGAGCCAAGACTTGTTAGTGCAGCACCCAGGTGCTGATATATTTTCCTAATAATGCTGGAGTATAGCCCGAAGGCCCTTGGGGCAATAACGGGGCATCACCTAGCCCATGGCCTTGCTTGTAGGATTCCACTGGCTCCCATTCGCTGAGAACCACCTGAGATGTCTAGATGCTTAGGACACTTCTCACCTTGCTTTAATATTTGGAACTCACAGTTTTCGGGAGCAGACTATCATTTATAGGTAATAATCACTCAATTGAGCATTAACTAAAATTGGCACAGCATCTCTACACTAAAAAGCAAGCAAGCAAACAAACAAACAAACAAACAAATCCTGAAACTTACATGCCTTTAATTTAAACAAAGTTTTTGGTGATGTACGAGTCACTGAGATGACAGGCATATGCCATGGTGCCCAGCTTTATATCTTCTTTCCTTCTGTTATAAAGAGTTTTTCACTTTAAAATAATCAAGTTTGAGTGTAGTGTACTGCATGGATTTCAAAACAAACAAAAAAATCAGAGCTTTTAAAGAATATACTTAAACCCTTTTTCTCTCAGAATATTTCTATGTATAACACCACATATAACGTGAATTTTTTATAAATATAAAATCAATAAACTCATGTTTTTGAACATTATTTTAAGCTACTTCAAGTCAGTATCATTAAAAAATAGTTTGCCTTAACCAAGAATATTCTCTAGAGAATTATCTTAGGCTTTAAAAGAAAATTATAAAATTGAAACTCAAATTTATAAAAGGCATATAATGACCAAAGCCATTAATAAGTCATGTAAATACAAATAGTTGTTATATCTGGATTCAATTGACTAATTTAATTTTCACAGGAAATTGAAGCATCTCTACAGTCAAATTAAATCAAGTTGATAAAATACCAACAAAGGATAAGCAGGATTGATACTAACTGGTTTTGTTCACATTGAAAAATGTTATAGGTAGCAATTTCATATATGCTGATATACATAAAAATATAAAAAAGTTCTGTATCTATTGTTGTTGTTGTTAGGTGCCGTCAAGTCGGTATCCAACTCATAGTGACCCTGTGTACAACAGGTGAAACACTATTGTCAGTGCTTCTCTGCTGTTCATAGGGTTTTAAATGGCAGATTGATTTTTGGGAGTGGGTTGCCAGGTCCTTCTCCCATCTATCTGTATCTATATGTGAACTGTATCTATATGTGAACACATATGCACATACATTAATATAAATATAGAAGTTTTCCAGGATTTTTGAAAAGAATAATGTAGAATATACTATGAAGAATAATATAGGATATTATATCCAATTCTCAAAGGATTAAAACATTTGATCAAACACAGAAAGAAAATTTCCACAGATAGAATATGGTACTATTTGTGCCAAGTTTCCAAAGAAGATTTGTTGGCAATTTAAAGATTTCTTGTGGGGATTAATCTATCTACTTCAGCAAGATTTATCAGAGGAGCAATGAGTTAAGTCTGGTGACAATAGATTTATTTTGCTAGTCAGCAAACATAGAGGTAGACTTTCTTGTGGGGGCTCAGTGGGAGAGAACTTACCATGTGTGGTCACAAAATTTCTATATGACTTGGGTAAAGATTCTAGAGCAATAATTGTATTATATTACATTAAATGGAAAGCCTTAGAAATCAGTTAGTGTCTTACTCCTACTTTTATTTAAAATGCAATAATTTAAAGCCCTTTCGAGAATACTGCCAGATTATTTTTATTAATTAGCCAAATTATGGATCAACTGAAGCCACTCAGCCTTGTGACATGGCTGAATGTATTCCTTTCGATGCTATGGTCATAAAACATCAAGCTGGGCTGTGAGAAGATGAGTGTAGGAGTTTATTTGTGTGTGTGTGTGTGTGCATGTGTGTGTGTACGTGTGCATGTACACGCTGATGTGTGTGCCTTATGCATAGTTTACTTTTCTTCTTTTTCTTTTTCTCCAAATAAAAGCAAATAATGCAACACACTTTTGCTGCCAAAATGAGAGGTGTTACAGATATCAGTGATGTGTAGAAATGTTTCAATTCCATAAGACGCCAGGGTGGCAGAATGTTGTGTCCTAGAGAAAGAAAACGAGGCAGGCAGAAAGGCACGTATGCTAACACATATTTGCTCACAGACACATATACTTGTAGTTTTAAAGGGGAATACATAAAAATTATGCTGCAGACAATATCTTTATACAAATTTATCATAGCATCTGTCAGCTCCATAATATGTTCATAAAACTAGGAACACGCGCCTCCACAGTATGCTCACTTTGGTATGCCCACTGTTGTTATCTCAACTTCCCTTGCTGCTTGTCTGGCTGTTGTCGTTCAGATCACAGCCTCGAGATTCCTTGTGACTTCAATTCCACATCCAAGTGCAAAGTTTAAATTTAAATGGACAGCAGGTATCATGTGTGGTGTAAAGATAGAGGGAAAGGACACTGAAAGATAATTCAAAACTCTTTTCTAGGATTGTAGGGAACTAAGGATCAATCTCATAGATGAGTGGGCAATAAAGGGATAAAAGATAAGGTCACTGAGTTATTAATAAAAGTCTAATCTTCAGTACTGAGGGCTTGAACACAGGGCCTTGTACATGCTTTGCAAGTGCTTACCATGAGGCTGGACCCCCAGCAAAATGTTTACTTTTGATTTTGAGACAGGATCTCACTGTTATGCAGGCGACCTCTGGCCTCTAATTTGTGAGGCTCCTGCCTCCACCTCTTGAGTCACTGGGATTACAGGCATGTGCCACAGTGCCCAGCAGTAAAAATCTAATCTTGACTCATATTTTGGTCACATGGAAGTCAATGAAAATTCAATTTGGCATTACTCAGTAAGAGCTGGGTAAGGCATGGCACACATAGCATCTCTTGGAATATTGTTTGATGCATATGTACACCTTGTTTTTGTTGTTGTTGTTAGTTGCTATCAAGTCGAGTCTGACTCATAGCAACCCTCACAGGGTTTTCAATGGCAGATTGTTTTGAGATTGCCTTGGGAGTGGGTTGCCACATCATTCTCCCATTTTATGATGCTGGGAAGCGAACTCGGGACCTCAGAGACTACAGAGCTGCACTCTACCAACTGAGCTAAATCCCAGCCCATATGTATAACTAGCTGTGTGAAATTCTAGAAACGTGTATACATCATAGATGTTTGTCTAAATATATTTATATCTCATTTTTTAAACATCATTCCTAAATGGGATATATATGTCCTAAAAACTTCTAGTATTTGCCACAAAAATTTTAATAGAAAAAAGATTTTTGTAATATTCGTATTCTAGTGGGTATTATGAAATACATTTTGCATGCTGTACCTTTACAAAGAGTGGACATCCACAATACAAACTTTTTTGTTTGTTTGTTTGAGGTACTTAGAAGTTGAACCCAGGGCCTTGCATATACTTTGTAAGTGTTCTACCACTGACCTATACCACCAACTGATTTTTTATTTTTTATTTTGAGTCAGGGTCTGGCTAAAGTATACAGTTGCTTCTGGTCTCCCAATTCACTGGGATTCCAGGCCTGGGCCACTATAGACAGCTTCCAAAATTCAACATTAATAAAAATTAACGAAGTTGAAAATGTGTGTAATAATGGAGAAGCTGCATCTTAAGATCAAATTAAAACACATATTTGGGGCCATGTAATATAGCATGAAAAAAGAAATTTTAGGGAAATTTTCTATTATGTAATAGGCAAATTGAAACATTTCTTTCATCATTCATCTGTTAATTTCCTATGGTAATTAGGAAATAAATTACTTGAAAACAATCTTAGAGATCTGCTTGATACTTAAAGAGAAATGCAATGTAGCCGGGTGCAGTGGTGCACGCCTGTAATGGCAGCGATTCGGAAGGCTGAGGCCAAAGAATCGCAGGTTTCAGGCCAGAGGCAGCTTGAGTAACAGCAAGATTCTGTCTCAAGATAATTTTTTTTTTTTTAAATGAGGGAGCTGGAGGTACAGCTCAGTGGTGGAAGATTTGCAAAGTATGTAAAAAGCCCTGGCTTCAACCCCCAAGTACTGCGAACTAAATAAGTAAATAGATAAATAAATAAATAAATGATGTGCTGAGGGCACAGTCCATTTGTGGAGCACTTGCAAAGTATGTGCAAGGCACTGAGTTCAACTCTCAAGTATGAAAAAATAAATAAATGAATAAAAACAAGACTCTGAATCCTTGTTAAGTGGGATCAACATATTTCAACTGAGTAATAACTAAAGAAAATTTCCTCCAAACATACTCTTTTCCAAAGATGAGATTACTTCCAATTTGTAGTAGAACTATGTTACAAAACAAGTCACTCTCCTAACACTGTTTGTACACTAGTAGCCATTTAATTTTGCTAAAAACCCTAAAAATTAAGGGCAGATACTATGCAAAATGTCAAGTACAATGTGTCCTTTATGTGAGACAATTTCACTGAAAATGGTGTGAAATTTACATTAACCTTTTCCTTTTCTTGGATACTTCTTAAGGGAAAAATGACATAAAATTTTACATTTCATTAACTTGGCTAGAAGCAGTACCAGGTATCACCAGAATCATGAATAATATTACCATTTCTTTGTAAGAATAGACAACATTTTAAAGATTTATAAGATCACAGACAGCAGAAGTACTTACTAGAATGTAATAATCATTAAGTAAATGAATACGCATAGTTTTTGTCTGAATAATAATCGATAGTGTGTACTTTCAAAACCTAAATGCTTTGGGAAAGTCTAAGTGAGAAATAAATGTGGTAAGATAGAAAGGGTTATACCCCAAAATGTCTGGTTTCTGAGACTGTGATCAATATTTGTATCACCATCTTGGATTATAAAATCTTCTTGACCTTCAGATTCTATTCATTAAATAGAAATGACAAGAATAATTATAATAGCTACCATTATTAAGGAGAGCTTAATTTGTTTCACGTACTATACTGGGTACATTGTATAATCATCCCTGAGTTTTCTAATAATCCTATTCAACTGGTATTATCATGCCACTTTTTAACAGATGTGGAAACAAGCGTAGGGATCAAAAAGAAACTAAAATATAAATAATATCCACTTTGAAGTTCTTCTCAAGAACTATAGAAATATGTTTTGTTCAATGACTAGTATATCTTTCTTCAAACATAGCACTCTCTTCAATCAAATGACCACTCCTCCACACTAAAGAAATTACCATCTCAAATTTTAATGCTTTTCTTACTGACAAGCATCAATCCAAGCTTCCACCCAAATGGATGTCAAAGTCTCTAATGACTGACAGTGCTTCCCCTATTCCCCCTATGCCATGACTCATTACATTCTTTGACTTTGATTGTCATGACACTGTCCTTGCTAGGCTCAGAACTTTCTTTCCTTTACATTTGCAGGACATTTCTTCTGTGTTCAACTCCTACTAAATCCCAATTATGATTCCTAGGATTTTTGTTTTGGAATCAATCTTTTTTGCTATAATGTAATGTTAGGCAGAGGAATCCTATACCACCCCTTTTATACATCGTCATCCTTTTATCATTTTAAAATAAAATTATAAATAAAGGAAGGAAGGGATGCTAGGATAAAAGAACAAATGGACCCTTCCATGACAGTAGATGGGCTAGAGAATGAATAATTACACCAAGCAACTTTCATGCCTATGTTGTTTTAGATTCTTATCTCCACATAATTCTTGCTCATTGCAAATATTAATTTCATCATATGATTTTATTTCTTTCATTATTAGGTCAGGAAATTCCACCTTTTCACTTGAAGGAAACAATTTATGGCTTATCTGTGGCTTATCAGTATTGCCAGTATCACTATTTTTTGCTTTGCAGACATTATTAAGAAAAGAGTGACTTAAACACAAACACTGTGATAGTGTAACTATGTGATCAGCAAGGGGGCTCCTCACAGACTGAGAGAGGACAGGCTTCCAATGTATACAGCATGTATATAATCCACAGAGGGATGATTCATGACCTCAGTGAGACAAAGCTGATAGTGAGAAATTTCATCACCATCATCCTAATGGCACCACTTAAAACTTGTTGTTGTTGTTGTTAGATGCCCTCGAGTCGAGTCTGACTCATAGCAACCCTCACAGTTTTCAATGGCTGTTTCAGGATTGCCTTGGGAGTGGGTTGCCACGTCCTTCTCCCATTTTGCTGTGCTGGGAATCAAAGTTGGGACCTCAGAGACTGCAAAGCAGTGCTCTATCAACTGAGCTAAATCCCAGCCCACTTAAAACTTGTTGTTGTTGTTGTTGTTAGGTGCCGTCGAGTCGGTATCCGACTTATAGCTACCCTCTGTACAACAGGGGAAACACTATTGTCAGTGCTTCTCTGCTGTTCATAGATAGGGTTTTCAATGGCAGATTGATTTTTGGGATGGGGTTGCCAGGTCCTTCTCCCAGCCTACAGCTTCTGGTGTTCCCAGGCGGTCTCCCATCCAGGTACTAACCAGGCCCGACCCTGCTTAGCTTCCGAGATCTGACAGGATCAGATGCCACAGATTTAGCTCAGTGGGTAGAGCACTGCGCTGCAGTCTCTGAGGTCCTGAGTTCAATTCTCAGCACTGCAAAAATGGGAGAAGGGCCTGGCAATCCACTCCCAAGGCAATCCCGAAGCACTTAGCCATTGAAAACCCTATAAGGGTCACTATGAGTCGGATACCGACTCGACGGCACTTAAAACTTAGGAATTACTTATTTTTGGAATTTTCCATTTTATATTTCCAGACAACTATTGAGCCTGGTTAACTGAAATCTCAAAAGCAAAGCCACAGATAAAGTTAAGGGTCACTCCTATATGTTGTCAGTTGTTGTTGTTAGGTGCCATTGAGTTGGGTCCAACTCATAGCAACCCTATGTACAACAGAAGGAAACACTCTTGGACACTGCGCCATGCCGGGCACTGTATCAGTGCTTCTCTGTTATTCACAGGATTTTGAATGGCTGATTGCTTTGGAATTGCTTTAGGAGTGGATTGCCAGTTCTTCTCCCATTTTCATGGTGCTGGGGATAGAACCCCCTCAGAGAGTGCAAAGCAGCATTCTACTAACTCAGCTAAATCTCAACTCATTAGAGAAAGAGTGAGAAATTAATATAGGCCTGCAAACAAAATTTTTGTTCTTGCCTACCATTCTCCTGAGAGAATTTTAGGTATAAAAAAATAAGACTAGGGATAATGAAATACATAATATATCTAAGATCATCCTCTGAGTTCCATAGTTATTTTTACAGCTTCCAGTGCAATTTCAAAAAAAAGCCAACTTCCATGCAAACAGTAATTCTGGCCTTAGCAATAATAATTGATCTGAACATGACTCTCAAGAGTCTCTACTTTTTTTGACCACATTAGCTTTGCCAATTCAGTCTCTGCTGATAGATTTTGTCCTCACTACCTAGCCCACCATCTCCTTAAATTCAGAAAGGACATTCTACCATTTCTTAAATCTTGTTTCCGTGTCCATTGTGAGCATTTTGCAGTTTCTCTTTCTCATTTGCTTCACCTAACTCAAGTCTCTTGTTCTAAGCAAAATAGTCGGCATCATTTACCTGAATAAATTTATTTCTATTTTCCTGTTACCTGAAAGTATGATTTTTCTTGAATGTTTTCGTTTGTATTCTCTAGAATTTCCCTTATTAACTTTTGATCTGTTTATCATTTTCCTTATCAAAATCACTATATTTGACCTTCCACTATAGTTTGTTGTGTTGTTTGTTGTTTGGTGCTGTCCGATTCATAGCTACCCTTATAGGGTTTTCAATGGCTGTTTCGGGATTGACTTGGGAGTGGATTGCCAGGTCCTTCTCCCATTTTTACAGTGCTGGGAATTGAACTCAGGACCTTAGAGACTGCAGCGCAGCGCTCTACCAACTGAACTAAATCCCAGCCCCTCCACTGTAGTTAGATATTATATATTATTCCTATTCTGATGAATTTTCTGAAAGGCAAAGCCTAAGTTTGATTCAAGTCTGTATTTCCCTCAAGTCATAATGTGTTAGACTACACATAATAGATTGCAATCAACACTGATAAAATAGAGATTAATTATTTACATGTTCTTTACTATGGAAAACTGAGCGCAGGAGTTGGGGAAAATTTAAATGGTCCACTTACCTCCCCAAATGATATATCTGATTTATACATGAAATGTCTAGGTTGAAAATAGCTTCTAAACACCTACCTGGACTACTTTTGATCCAAGAATGCATTTTTATTGAATAAACACATAAGAAATATACAAATTATTCAGTCATGCATTACTTTAAGTGTATTTTTCTACTTTCACACCATGCTTTAGAAAATGTTTTGCTTCATTACCTAAATAGATTTAATGATACAGCAAGCAAAATTATATACAATAAAACTAAGCACTAGGATTTTACAGCTTACAGTGTGAATTTTTAAAGTCATTACCTACTCTACCATTATAAATAATCATCATCAACTGTGCAAAATCACAAAATCTCTGCAGTACCAGGAATACTTTTATCAGTCAATCTAGCAGTTGTTTTCCATATGGAACACATGAGATTTGTAAAATTATTATTAATCCCCAAAGGGCACCTGCATACAACCAGCTGCAAACAGAAGCTACTGCCACAGAAAATCAAGACTCATTTTTATTAACTATTATGGAGACTTTGAGTTTAAACACTGACTTCCATAAAAGATAATTCAAAGGAATTGTTTTATATTTCATATTTTATATGCAAATAATTCTCTACAGAACATCAAGAAGAATAAGATGCATAAATTTCCTAATCCAAGCAATTATATGAAGATTATCATTTCCAAACAATTAAAGATATAATTCACAAAGATGAAAATTATTATTTCTGTTTATATTTAGAGTATTCTTTTCTAAAGGAAAATAAATAAGTTTCCAAACAAATTCTCTTATGTTATGATAGCAACCAGCTATATGATCACTTAGCCATTTTTCCAACTTTCAGGGCCCCAGACTAGAGCATATTTCCCCACCTCCCTTGAAAGTAGATGTATTAGTATGACTGTGAGTCCAAGAGACTATATAATTAAACAAAAACGTATATATGCTGTGTTCTTTAGCTTCTTTCGCATCTCCTTGAGAAAGTGAAAGAACCCCAAAGTCTTAGGGAAAGACGGATATAAAACTTAGAAAGAGCCCAGGTTACTGAATTCCATGGAAAGCCATCCCCAGAACACCCATGATTACTTATTAGATAAACAAAAACTCAGTGTATGTGGTATTAAATCACTAAAATTTGGTAAAGTTTGGTGGTATTAAATCACTAAAATCACTAAAATTTTATTACAACATTTAATCTCTGTTGATCAATATAGTTTCAGAAATGCTTTCTCAAATGTATTCCTTTGTTTAATTAGGACTTTTCATTAGCCAACTTTGGACAGAGAGAATTTACCCTAAGAAGGTTTGAAAGAGGGCAGAGAAGTTAAGGGTTTATATTTTAGCAGCAATGGATCAAGTCTTTTTAGTTATAACATGCATTTCCCTAGGGGATGTCTGAGCCCACTTGAGTAAACAATTGAAAATGTCCTAATGGAGTAGAAAGAATGGACTCTATTGCTCTAGGCCATGTGTTATTGAAGACCCTAGCCTACTACTGAATCATAAAAATATGTCAAATTTAAAACAAGATTTTTCCCCTTTATAAGGCATAGTTTCATGTAATGGACTGATAAACATGTTTGAAATTTTTGTTCTCTACACTCATAAGAATACTTTCCTAAGGTGTTATTTTTTATTTTTAAACTTAAGTATACACAATTCTTTTTCCCAAAGCACGCAAGTATCTTCATTTTGTTCTAACATTCAGAAAGCAAAATAGAGGAAGGAGAGTAAAGGAAAAAAGGGAAAAAAGAGAAAAAAAAAACAATAAATTTAGGTGAGAATCTTTGCACACAACCAGTGGGTAGAAATCAATGAGTCCTAATCAAACACGGATTTCACAGTGTGAATATACACAGCACTACATTACTCAAACAAATGGCTAGTGTTTCTGTGAATAGTCATAATGAGGCCTGGATTGCATTTGTATTAATGAAGACAGAGTCACACTGTTAATTTACTAAAATAAGATTGTTGAGGTGTTGTGGTTTGGCCACTGTATAGCAGACAAAGAATTTAACTTCTGAATCCACATCCTACAGCACACCTACCCTGAAGTACATCCTTGGCCATTAATTGTTTCCTTTGTGCTGACAGGCAGCATTGGATGCTGAAGAGAGCTTAGGAGGACTGAACCATTGCAATGTTTCCCATGTTTACTGTTAAATTGTGAACTAGAGCTTGATTTGCCTATAACACTTCAGAATTTGCTTCAATATCTAAGATTTCAAAACTACTCATAACACACACACTTTAATGTAAAATCCTAATAATAGATGAGAAAATAGTTGTATAGGATTTGTAGTCACTGTAGAATATTCACTAAGAGATTCCACTCATTCTGATGGAATAATGGATGATTCCACTTTATTTGATCATTGGTTTTTACAATGTTGAAATGGAATTTAGATTCTAGATTGTTTACTTTTGTAAACAATCTGTGAGATGCATGCCATCAATGGGGATGTGAGGGCCTGTTTCACATAGTGTATGTGTGTGTATATATATATATATATATATATATATATATATATATATATATATTTCCTTTTCTGTTTGTCAGATGACATCAAGCCATGATTGTCTGTGATTTTAATAACAAATTACTTTGCCAAATTAATTTCCAGATAAAAAATTATTTCTGGTTATAAATGCATCCTCTTTCTTCCTTTCTCTCATCAGAATAACTTTTCCAAACTTCCTCCACGTACACTAGATACCCAGATATCATTTTTTCAGGCACATAACAGATTTACTCTCTTGTGGGAGTGGCTATAATGGTGGAGATGGTGGTCTGTGTGTGTGTGTGTTTGTGAGTGTGTGTGTGTGCACGTGACTAAAGGATATCTCCCCCAGCTAACCGTGAGCTTCATAAAGACAGGGACTTTGAGCTTAGTGTTTTATCCCCTGGTCTAGAGCACATGACCTCACACAAAATAAATGCCAGTCAGTAATTTTTATTGACTAAATAAATGACAAATGATTATGCTTTTTAAATTTTGAAAATCTCCACATATATCAATAAATATAACTCTAGCAAATATTTTTAACACTATATACTTAGTTTTCTGGTTATATCATAATTTATTTGACAATCTCCTCTCATAGGCATTTATCATTTTTTGCAATTACTCACATTAGCATAATACACATTAGTGTATATACATTTTGAATACTTATCTCCTTCTTAGGATAAATTCTTCAGACTAGAATGTTAAATCAGTAGTCATACATATTTACTTTGGATACACATTTTTGAAATATCTTCTGAAAGACTGTACGCAATTACATAATCTTTCCAAATAAAAATTGAAATACTTATTTCTTTTCAATTTATAGACTAACAATGCCTGAAACATTATTTTTCTACATTGCCAGTAATATTTTCCTAATGTGCACTGTACTATGTCTGTATTTTCATCTTTGTTAGTCATCTGGAAACAAAAATCAAGACTATAGACATTTTTCTGCTTCTTTATATCTTTGGGGGATTTTCTGAATTGTATTACATATAAAGATTTTTATCTTCAAAAATGTACCCTGATCTTTTAATGAACCTGATATGAAAAAGAAGAAAAAATGAATAACATAAAAACAAATACTTAAGCAAGCAATTGCCTCAATACTTTAGATTAAATGCTGTCAGTTATCAGTGGAGTTAGAGTAGCAGGTGTTGACATTTTTGCTTAAATTTCTAATTCTACAAAAATATATCTGACATCACCTTCAGGTCAAATTTTATAGGAATGTAGAATACCGTATGCACAGTTTAGAGGCTTTGCTTTTATTTATGGGATTGGGAATTATCAAACCAAGAAAAGAGAAAGCTAGATAACATATATAGTTGCTGAATTGAAAGATGGCACATGGTTCCAAGATATGGAGATATGTGCACAGCAAATGAGTTAAAAACTGAACTATACTGGGAAAATGTTGGTAGTAAGAGGAAAAATGTTGAAAGCGATCAAACCTGGGTGTTGTGGTGCACACCTTTAATCCCAGTGACTTGGGAGGCTGTGGCAGGAGGATTGTGAATTCCAGGCCAGAGGCAGTTCATGTAACTTTGTGAGACTGTCTCAAAATAAAAATAAAAATAAAAATAAAAATAAAGGTGGGGCAGTGGGTGCATATCAGTGGTGGAGTACTTGCCTACCATGAGTGAGGCCCTGGGTTCAACCCCCTAGTAATAGAACAAAACAAATAATGGAGAGAATCAAGAATATTATCCTGGAGAAATATAATTTACCTACAATTCTGTCTAAGTTCAGTAACCTTTGCTTTCTGATCAGATTTTTTTTCCCAAAAATTACCTTTGTGAATATTTTCCTTTTATTGATTCAACTGAACTAAAAATAAAAGTGTGATAACTGAAGATATAGGATGAAACTCAAGTCAGGCTAAATATATCAGAATCTTGCAGAAGAAAATTTTCATTATCCTGTCAATCATCTCATACTGATAATCTTCTTTTCCAGCCTTCTCTCCAACTTAATTAAGATTTCCAAATATTCATAAGAATGAAAAGTGCCAAAGGTTTGAAAAATAAAGTTCTATGCTTTGATGTTACAAATCTGGGAATTATTAAAACTGTCTAATTTCTAATTAAAACAGTGGTGAAATTGAATGAGTTATTCAGGAAAATGGAAAGTTTTATTGCTCAAATATTACTGGATAGAAATATCTTTTCAGTCATTTTCAATAAGAAAAACAAAGTTTCTTATATTACTAATAACATTTTTTTCTGTCATCAATCACAAACTTATATATTGATCATTATATACCTATAATCAAAGACAGAGTCAACATACCCTCAACTCTCAAGTTTCTCATTTGTTCTGACTTTAATTTAAATATTCTAAGTATTTTTTTTTCTTTTTTGCAGTACCGGGGGTTTGAACCCAGGGCCTCATTTTATGATTCTAGGGAAATCCTCTACCACTGAACTGTACCCTCAGTCCCTCTTTATTTTTTATTTTTTATTTTGAGACTGTGTCTCCCTAAATAGCACAGGCTGACTCTGTCTTCAAATTTGTGATCCTCCTGCCTCCAACTCCCAAATTGCTAGGATTATAGGCATTTGGCACAGCAATACAAGCCTATATTGTTTTTGTTATACAATTACTATTGTTGCTGTTTGGAGGTAGTGGTGGTGGTGTGTATATATGTATGTGTGTGCATAAGCATATATATAATGACTCCTTGCACCATAAGTTTCAGTAAAGAAATAATCAATTTAATATCATCTACTCAGGATATTTTCATTTAGTCAATAAATGTTTCTGAGCATTTATTATTTTTTTCTGTTCTATTAACTGTTTACATCTTTCCATATATACTATCCATTGTATATATAAATATATATATAGCTAACAAGGTCCTTGTCTTCATTAAACTTACTTTATAACATAATTTATATCATAAAGCTATGCCCAAAATGCATCTAAATATTTATAGATAAGTTTAACTCACTGATTCAAATTTATGTTAGTCAGGTAAATTCAATCTCATGTAAATCTAATCCAAAAGAGAATTAAAAGCATTTTTGGAAGATAGTAAGAAAGTAAGATTTGGAACATTCCTAGACAAATGCATAACTCTTTCTTTGATAGGTCTTATAGTTGACTAATTGGCCCAGCCTTTCTGCTAGTTCGTGTCTATATTCCTGGCCACTTTTCTTAAGTGGAGTCTCACATCAATAAGTAAACCTACCTGCCCAAGGTGCTTGCTCTGCATACTCTGAGGCCCTGGGTTCAATTCCCAGTACTGCAAAAAAATGGGAGAAGGATGTGGAAGGCCATTCCCAAAGTAATCCCCAAACAATCACACACTGAAAACCCTATGAATAGCAGAGAAGCACTGACAATAGTGTTGGACACGTCACAGTGTTGGGTAGTGTTTGTTTCTGTTGTACACAGGATTGCTATGAGGTGTACCCCACTTGATGGTACCCAACAACAACACCTGTCCTACATAGTTGGAAGGAGCACAATGTTGTGAATAATAGAAAACCAAACATTCTCTGTCTCCCTGTCTGTCTGCCTGTCTGTGCTGTCTGTCTGTCTGTCTCTCTCTCTCTCTCTCTCTCTCTCTCTGTATCACACACACACACACACACACACACACACACACACACACACACACTATAAAGCAGCCCTTATATGCCATTATTTGCCTTAAGACACTGTATTGGGATAGTTTGGGTGAGAAATTTTTCCAACTAAATTATCCTATGTATTGATTCCAGTACTGTTCACTTAATTTTATATGAAGAGGCCATACAATAATGGTTTCCCTAACAAATTCTCCCAATTTTATGATAGCATTATTACTTATAGCTGTCTACTTCCTAACAAAACTACTGCTTTGCAAGGATCCAAGGGCACTGATCTGGTTGTTGCCTATGTTAAGTGGTGCCTCTTGAATTAATTCAAAGCAAAACCAATGACTGAACCAGAGGTACAGATGATTTCCTTTTCTCTTTTCTTGCCTAATAAAACCAACAGTAGTGTTCTGACAGTGAAAATTGTCTGAAAAGTAAATTTCTTTTCATTTACTTGCTTTTGAAGCTCCCATAGTAAAACATATGCTTTTTAAAATATCAAGTCAAATTTCAGAAGGAATTATTCAAAAACACCCAAGAGAATGCTTTAAAATGTTTTTGTTACTCAAAGCACTCTATCTATAAAGTAGTTTTACAGATTCATATCACCATCATAATCTAATAAATGTGAATGAGTGGATATTACATTACCAATTATAGATATATAAGTATATTTCCATTGAGTCATTTGAGAATTAAAGCATGTTTTGCACATTAACTTGAAACTGTAAAAAGAACCTGAACATCAGCCATTAATAGGTGTTACTTTAATATCAATGGACATTCCAAAGCCAAATCATTACATTTTTGAAATAATTGGTTGGATTTGGCACGTGGAATTACTGGCCTTAAATAGCTTAACTGCATAAAATATAATAGACTGTTTTATACCCACCCACCAGTCCAGGCCCATTCTTTTTCTGATGACAGAAGCTTTGTATCTTAGTAACTGCATCACAAAATTAATCTGAGGAAATTAATGAACGCACTTATGAACATAATTTAAATATTTAATTCCAAAATAAATTTAAGTTAAATTTTGACATTTTGTATATTAACTGAAGTCTGTTCTTACACATGATTCAATTAAATATTTGTAAAGTTAATTGTATGGATAAGGCATCATGCTAGGTAGTTTGCAAAGTGCAACGATAAAACAAACACCATCACTACCTTTAAGGAATTTGTAGTATAGGGTGGGCTTAGTTATGTTAAAGACTCATACTACTAGAATGTGTTACATGATATAAAGCAGGTGTGAATAAACCTTATGAAGGAGTTAAGAGACAAATTCTTAGCACTGTGGGATTTTAGAAGAATTAATGGAAGAAGTGGAATTTGTACAGGGCCATGGAGAGCAGGAATTTTCCATGTCATGCTTACAGAACATGCTTTTGTATACATATTTTCATGGAAATTCTTGATTGATAGGGACAAAATGTTGCATGGTTTGTGTTACATGTTTCCATTTGACAGACACTTCTTATTTATTATGTCAATAAAGCTTATAAAACACACTAAGGAACATCGCCTGGTATTCAGGGTGTACCTCTCTAGGTTCATATTATGCAACTGTCATGGACTCAGCATTTCTTCATAAAGTGAGACTGTGAATTCATAATAACTGGACTGCATTTATGTGGACAATAAAGTAACTAATAGTTTGCTGAGTTCATGCATTGTAAAGTTTTGACAGAAAAGGCAAGAGTATGAAATAGATCTGTTTCTATTATGAGAAACAAGAGATATGTTACCTAAAAGAACTCTCGCATGGTAAGTTTGGAGAGACTATCCTGGCTGTATATGCAGATACACATGGCACCATACAACAAATATTGATATACAACCACACAGCACCATACAACACATATTGATTGTATTTGACTTGTACTACATGACAATTTTGCTCACCTCTCAGTAGCTTACATTCTAGTAATGGGACAAATAAATAAGAGCAAAGAGGTAACAAATAAATAAACAAAAAATCCAGTGCAGGAAGTGGGAGAGAGGTGAGAGGAGAGTCTGTGAATGAGAGACGTGAGAGGCCACTTTAAAATGACATTTACAGGAAAAATAAATAATATTCTAATTGTGTTTAATAGGTAATTTTTCGGTGATATCATTTAAGCAAAGTATATTAGTGCATTTTAAGGAATCCATTATAGAACCCAAGTTTTATAGCTTTCTCAACATCACTGGAAAGTGGAAGAAAAAAATTATTTTCATTTAATGCTTTTGCAATAAAATCTTTGTTAATGTAAAAATCAATGGAGATTTGCACAAGAAATACATAATTCTCTAGCTGCACATACACTTTCATCTTCCTTTCCTTCTCTTCCCTATCCTTCCTTTTCTTTTGGTCTCTTCTCTCTTCCTCTCCTACCCCTTCTTCTCCCCTCAACCCTCTTTTCACCTCTCTTTATTCCTCTTCTGCATATTCCTTTCTTTTTTTCTACTTAAAATTACCCTGGGTATCCAGCAAGCTGCTTATAACAAAGTAGCTATAAAAACAATTTCAAAATACCTGGTATTAGCCTTTTTGGGTAGTGGTACAGAAGTGATGGCAGGTGACTTTCTGAGTAAGTCAAATACATTTTATCATTAAATGTCTCTTTTTTGTGAAGATCAAGTTAAAGATATCTATATGTATTTCAATTTTTAACAGTAGCATTTCAAACATTTTTATAATTATACTTTTTTTGCTCTATTTTTCTCCCTCTGGGTATATTTTTACTATGACATTTCAATGAGGCACTTCCTTTTTTCTCTAGAAATATATACTTCTATAGCAACATATATAAATCAGAAGTTTGAGTAACTTTGCAATATATTATGGTATACATTTTAGCAACAACAGCATTCTTTTCCCCAAACAGCAGTTACCAATACCATTTGTGCAGAAATATTGATAGGGTTTAATTTGCTATACAATTCCTTTACAAATATTAACTTAAATTCTTAACATAATTAGCTGTAAATCATAGCTTAGGCCAATCATTAGCCATAGCCTGGAAATTCCCAGAAAAAAATGGTTCCACTTACAAGAAGTTATAAATTATATGAATGCCAATTTAACAGAGTAGAATTATGTGATGAGAACATTTTCTAAGCATCATTTATTCTTCATGTAAATTATTAATGTCAAAATGATTCCATCCTTGTGTTCAGCATGGAACCCTCCCTGTCCTATATCAATGACAATTGTAAGACGGGTAATAAAAAGACGGATTTTTACATGAGAAGGAACTCAAAATAGTTCTCTATCTACATTCATTATGATCTCCTTTCTCAGGTTAAGAGCATATGCATATATATATATATATATATATATATATATATATATATATATATGCCTGCACCCATGGGTGTTCTTTTTAAAAATTTAATGTTGCACTCCTTCTTTTCTTTGAGTTGAACAGAAAGTTATAAGTTATGTTCTGTATTCTAGTAAATACTTTGTTACTTTCAGTGTTTTCAAACAATTATTTAACTTTTCTGGTAATCTAAATATAATAGGTAACTTTTATTGTATAGAAAGACATTATCTAAAGTTACTTACTAAAACCTAAAAGTATCAAATTTTGACTTCAGATATGTGTTCTGTGAATGCTGCTGTTTCATCTTTTGAAAAGAGGAAAGCATTTTAAAATGAAAAATAAGAAATTGCCTATATTTAATTGCCAAAGGACAAATCAAGCAATTATAAACCTACATGATAAATTCTAACAATACTATGAATAGTTTTTAAATAAGCTTGAAAGTATACTCATAACAAAATAATTAATTCAAAACTATTGACACATGTCTAGGACTCAGAACATATCTAACTCAGAGACTGGAATTTAGCTTGCTGAGTGTTATCAGAAGTTGAGACCATACTGCCTGAAGTCTCTGTTGTGATTCCTGGCAGGTGTTCAAATTTTGAATTTCTTTCTACCAACAATAATATAAAAAGAACTTCTATGAGCATTCGTGTGTGTGCATCTTCAATCTTAATGTGGATCAATTACTTTTTTCTCATAATTATAAAAATATTTCTATTGACATTCCAAACCATAATGATATTATTAATATTATTTATATAAGCTCGAAAACACTTTTCTTTTGCATATACTGACTGATGTGTGTGTGCGTGTGTGTGTGCACGCATGCATGCACGCATGTGTGTTTCCTTCATGGCCAAAGGAGATGGATGTAACTTTTCTTTTATGGCAGAACATGCACTCTACATATTTTTTAACTGGAGTGAACTGAACAGAGGTCCTAGGTAAGTGCTCTACCACTGAGTTGTACCCCTAGCCCTTTTTTCTTTTCTTTTTTCCTTTTTTCTTTTTTATTTTGAGACAAGCTCTTGCTAAGAAGTGAAGGCTGTCTCTTGGCTCAAACTAGAGATTCTTGCAAATTGCTGCGATCACCTGCATGTACCATGATGCCTAGATGTTCTCTAGCTTTTAATCCATGTATTACCACAATTTTCAGAAGAAAACCTTGAGGTTTTCAAACTATAACTATTGATTCTAATAAGAAAGTTTGATTTTGACTGAAAGGTTTCTAATTCAATTAATGCCTCAATTATAGGGTAAGTTATTTTTAGTAAGTATATAATTATATTTATATATTTACAAAATTACAATATTTCACTAAATGGCAAGGATGTATTAAAATAACCATTTTAATTGATTTAAAGTACATGATTATTGAAAAGTAGACATTAAGAAATCATTAAATTGAAGGGAAACTTTTATCAAAAAGTTTCATTATATGACCTGGAAATTCCATTAGGTATATTCTTGAACATTAATTTTTAAGTAAATAAATCATGTTTACAGTTTTTAAATATCACAGTGTTTTACAGCGAACTACTCTAAAGTTGAGAGTTGGGGCTATAATGCACTTTATTACGTATTTTTTTAAAACATTTCAGACAATCCATTTTCACCCCTGGACTTTTCTGTGGTTCATTCTAATATAGAGTTTCTGTCTTAATTTAAAAAAGAAAAGAAAAGAAAAGAAAAGAAAAAAGAAGGAAAGAAATGGTCTCAAAGCCTTGGAATCTATTAAAAGTATTAGTTATTAACTTGTACTTCAAGATACTTCACTAGACATTTACATGCTTGGAAAGGAGCCAAATATCAGTAATAAAAGATCCATGCTGAATTTTACAAACAGAACAAGTTCCAAGAATAGTGTTCATATTTCAATTGGCATACTGAATGAAAAAGCAATTTGAAGTACTTTCTTATAGCAGCACAGTTCTTTAATATCTTCTTATAAAATGGTTTAATGCACTTGTTATCTTCCTATTTGATTTCTTTGAAGAATAACTATTTATAAATTCCACACCTGCTACAAAACTGTAACCTTGTGGTTGCCCTTGTCAATGGAACCTATTGCCTGCTATTTACCTTGGCTGATTTTAACCACAATGGCTAATTAAGGGATATTATATGTATTATAAGAACCCACAGCAAAATGATGGACTTGATTTCTGGGTAAGTCCAGGAGAAGAAAGACATCGCTGTTTTGATGTAGAGAAAAAATACATTTTAACAGATTTATCAGGGGAGAAGAAAGGATTGGCATGTACTTTCTATAAAGTACGTATAATACATACACATTCAAAGTTGCTCTAAATATACGCAAGCAGAAGGGGAACCATTTGTGGGGAGGAAAGAGATCAGAGGCAGGAGAGGGTCATGAAAAGATAATGGGGAAGATTAACATGAGCAATGTACAATGATATGCATATATGAAAATGCCATAATGAAGCTCATTATGTTGTACAGTAAAAATTACTAACAAAAACCAATTACCTAGTGTATGTATGTATGTATATATATGCATATATATGTGCATATATGTAGAAAATATATAACCACTGTGTAAAAGAGAGAAAAACAAAATACAACCACACACAGCTGCTCAAAGCACTAAGGAGTGTGTTGCTAAGGCAAGAAAGACATCACTAGACAAAAAGCAAAGACTAAATAAAATAAAATTAAAAAGCCACAATTGCTCTAAATGCAATGGAATTATCAACCTAATCTTTTTATTTTAAAAGTACAGATGAGAGGAAATTAGGCTTAAAATTATCAAGTTATTTTTGGCATATTTTCCTTTCATTTCCTGGAGGTAGAGGTCTGATAAAATAAACATGCCCCTTGCTGCCACATCTTAAAATTAATACTCATTTAAAACATGTGACAAGAGTTAAAATTTAGATAAGTTATTAGATGGTCAAATATGCTTCCAAAAATATTTATGAATATTGCTTTCTGATTAGGTGGAATTTGAATATATTTTTGAGGTATAAGCACAAGCTCTGAATTAGAGCAATTCTACTCATATAATTTTGTCTTTCAATTCATGGCCTTAACACAGTAGGGATAATCAGATTGACCTAAAGTTGAGTCTCTTTGATTTACTTCCTATAACTACATTTTCAAATTTAATTAGACCAGTTAAAATTCTTAATAAAATGTTGCTTAATTTACCTATTTTAACTTTAAACAATCTAAAAGGTAAAGCAAAGAAATTAAAAACTCCATGCAGCCTACATAAAAGAGGTTTTACACAAAATAGGTTATTTTCATTTAAATCTTGGATTAACCTTAAATTTTTAAGTCTTAATGGAGTCCCATAATAGAAAGGTTGGTTTGTGAAGCCAGGAAAAATGCTTCTAAAGTGTTCACCCAGGCATGAATGCCAAAACCTTCCAGCTTTATAAATGTGAATATGGATTGCTTTTGCTCTCAATCCATTTTTCTCCTTACAATAAGAAGGACAATATTGTACGTTTGAGGTTTAGACCACAGGTATTTTTGAATTTTGAAGGCATAAGAAACTGTTGTAATGTTATGGCTCAGTAGGGAATACATTTCTTCTGCACTTCTTCCTAGCATATAATTCAAAGGTGGCAAAGCTTTTATTAATCTCCCTCAGCCAAAAAATTCATCTTTGTCCCTACATCAATTAAAAAAATGCCTCTTAAGAATTGCCTTCTGGAGTTTTACTAGAAAATGATCTTTACCTCAGGAGTCAATGAATATCAACTGTTTAGCTCCATGCTTATCACCCTCAGAAATATGCTTCAAAGGTAAGGTTTGTTTCAATATAGAGAATATCTTTATGACTAGTTATTGAAGAAGTGAGCACCAAATAACTTTAATGAAAATAGTCTATAGATGTTTGCTATATAGATCAGGGATAGGAATGGTGAATATATATAGATTTGGAAAAATAAATTCTGACAGCAAAATAATCAGTTGAAAATTAATGATGAATCTCTTAAGTCTTAGAATATATCCAAGTTAATTACTGGAATTTTGCTTTATTATAAGTCGTCAGAACTTGCTACTACACTGTCAGTGTACTACTACGACTGCTGACATGTGGTGTTCAAATTGTGTCCTTTATTCTAACAGTAATATCAAATGTGTTTCTGTGTGTGTATGTCTGTGTGTGCACCTTCAGTCTTAAAATGAATCAGTTACTTGTTTTCCATAAATATAAAAACATCTCACTACTGACTTTCCCAACAGCTGCTTCATTTTCACTAATTTGTGTGGGGTGTCTAATGCCAAAATGTAGAAGCAGGTGGAACAAATGGTCCCTAAAGAAATGCTGTCCTGCCTAAGTGGTATGTTTGGCAATTTATTACTTGAGTAAAACTGATCTGTCATTTCATGTATCTAATATACTAAACGTTGCACAATATTTCAATGTTAATATATTTTACATTTTAATTCCACAGAACCAATGCTATAGAAAATTGGATTCATTTTCAATGCCTCTCAATTGCGTGTCAATGAATTTCCATATTTCTCTTTATTTTGGTTATTAAAACATCCTGGCGGAATGTTTCAAAGATGTACAGTGATTTGGTATATTATTTGATGGCACATAAAGTGTGGCAACAGTAGGTAACAGCCAGTGGACTTACCTAAAATTACATAAGTCCACAAATTGAGAATACCGTGGAAAGAAGAACTGAAGTTGAAAGTAGAAGAAATAAAAACTATGTAAGCTCCAGGGGCATTTTTTTCTTAAAATTACTCTTTGAAGGGATTTCCCTTAACACAAAAATTATTGAGCTGTAGAAAGTAAGGAAAAAGACAGGGAAAATCCCATAGCAGTTAATCTGTGGGCATAAGCACTAGAATAATACGTAAAACTTTGTCCATTTGTTTTAAAAATAGGACAAAAAGGTAAAAAGAAAGCTTAAAATGATATATTACAGCAAGTGTTCTTTAAGAGGAAACCCTACAAATTGACAAAAGAAAGACACACCAGTATTCCTTTAAACTTTTTAATACTTTTGTTTTCACCTTATTGCTCAGAACACCTAACCCACATCCTAAAAAGCACTTAGACATGACCTGTGAGAATGACTTTTAGAAGTAAATTGCATTAACCAACTTAAAACAAGTCCACGTTTTATAAACTGTAGTATCATTCCCTCAGTTAATCACTTGAGGACTTACTATATTTTCCCCAGGCTAAAATCAAATTTTTTTCCTGATTAATACTACCAACCACAACAAAAAATGCCACCAATGAATATATCTTGAAAAGTGGAAATAGGTAATAATATGCAGAAAATGTTAGTACCTCACTGGAATGAGATTTCACTTTTTTCAAAATTCATTTGACTAATGCACCTTTTCTCCTCTCCAGCTGCTGTGCAGAGTCTGCCTTCTGTCTTAATATCACATCATCTGCCATCTCCCACAGGTAATATTCTGACTGCCTGTGTTTATTGCCAGCTTTTTGTGACATTCCCCCTACGCTCCTGCAACTGCCACCCCATGTCATGCTTCAGTGATTAAATAGTGTGCAATGGTTGTAATAGACAACTTTCTTTTATCATGAGGCTTCAGGGCAGAGCATGTTCAGGCAGTAAAACAAAGCTGAGTCTATATTGCACTTTTCAGTCAAGCTCCGTGTCAATCACGAAAAAGTTACCTTTGAATCCTAAAGTCTTATATTAAAGCTATTATAAATGATTTAATAAATACATATTTAATTGTTGAATCATTTTAAGACCACTATCTTATTTCTTTATTACTGATGACACTCAATTACTAGATTTACTTAGGTTTATCTAAGTACTTTCTATCAGCATATATTCTCAACCTTTTCCCCCCAAGAATTTGGAAACTGCTGGGAGAATTGGCTCGGAGAGTGTCCATATATTCGGAAAAGAAATAATAACAACAACCACCACAAAAATCAAAACCTCACTTAAAGCTGTATCTTCTGGAAGCTGCATCAAAACACAGGAATATACTGTACAACATTTTAAGAAAAATCTGGAAACTAAAACTTCATATGTTCTTATATTTTATACTAATATTTTATATTGTATTTTTTCCATGCTGTCATCATCTTTGCAATGCAATGCAGAAAATTGACAAGATACTCCTACACCAAATATGTAAAAGGGAAAATGAAGAAGAGGGGAATTAGGAGAATTCTGAAAAATCACAGCCAGCTACTTCAATGTCTTTTCTAATAATGAATACTGTGTATATTAGACATTTACTAAGTATCAGGACAAAGCCTGGTACTTTAAAAGCACTTACTCATTTATTCTTCTCACCAAACTCAACAGGAGTATTTACAGTTATCTCCATTTTACAGATAGGGAAGTGAGCCACAGAGGAATTAAGTAATTTTCCAAGTCACTCAATTTGTAATTTAGGAGAGAGTTTAGGTTCAAGCCATCAAATCATCCCAATGCCTCACCTCCAGATATCATTTCAGATTTCCCTAAGGTAATTTCACATAGCTTTACCCCACATAGTGAGTAAGGCCTATTGATTGTACCTGCTATTTCAATATAAATAATGGTAGGGGTTTTTTAGATTAGCTATGTGTAATAGGGCATTTTCTAGCAATTAGATACAGTTCTATTTCTTATGAAGAACAAGCTAAATTCACATTATCTATTAAAGTAACTGAAATTTTTCTTACATCTATTGTATTTTATCTGCCTGAATTAAACAAATTAGACAAAAAATGTGTCTAAATGTCTTTCCTTGGCCATGGTTAAACTGTGTTACTTTGCAATTGTAGTGGTAGTGTCCTTTAATCATGATCATCTACATGACCCCACTCTCATTAATTTTGGGTTTTATCTGCTTAAATTGAGGTTAATCAGCTGAGCACGGTGCCATAAAACTATAATCCCAGGGACTGGGCGGCTGAGGTAGGAGAATAGTATATTCAAGGCCAGAAGCAGCCTATGCAATTTAGCAAGACCCTGTCTCAAAAAAATAAAAAAGGGGCTTGGGTGTGGCTCAGGGGCAGAGTGCTTGCCTTTCATGCAAGAGACCTTCAGTTCAACCCACAGTAATAAAAAAAAAAAAAAAAGAAAAAAACCAGATTAATCATTTTTCATTTTTTGCCTTGCACTTTTAAAAATATTATAGGAGCATATTATCTTATTGATCTGATTGATATGTATTGATTCCTTTATAATGACATTTAATTTAATGGCTCTAAAAATATGTTTAAGAGCTCATAATAATTGCTAAAATTTATTTAATTCCTCAGCATGTGCCAAATACTAATCTAGGTATGACAATTACACACACACACACACACACACACACACACACACACAGGCTGGGGTTCAGCTCAGTAGATAGAATGCAGCTCTGAACTTGCTGAGGACCCCTATCTAGTGAGTTCGATCCCCCGAAGGATGTGGCAATCTACTCTCAAGGCAATCCTGAACCAATCAGCCACTGAAAATTCTGTGAGGGTGGCTATAAGTTGGATTGGACTCAAAAGCACCTAATAACAACTATATACATGTGTGTACGTGTGTGTGTATGTGAATTTGATTCTCATAATAACCATGTAAAATAGGTTTATTATAAACCTATTTTAAAAATAAAGAAATGAAGCTGAAGATGAAATTGTCCAATGCCATACTGTTAGTAAGTGATGAGGCTGGACTGCAATCCTGGAAATGGGACTCCAGGCCTGACCTGTTAATCACAACTCCAAAGCAGCACCATCCCAACAAACTTATCATCAATGACAGAAATTTGGTACAAAACAATGGCTGTTGTGATTAAGGAAATGAATTTTTAATTTTGCTTAGTTTCAATTACTTTACATTTAAATATCCATGCATGGCTAGCAGTTGCCATATTGACAGTATAGCTATAATGTCTCATATCTGCCTTGTTTTATTTTAGAAAAAATATAAACTCAGCCTGTTTCCACTTCTACTTGTAAAATAAAGTCTTTCCTCTGATTCTGAACAAAATAATTTTAATCAACACAGTGAGAAAACATGTTATGTTTTTAAAATCACTTCCTCCTGACAACCTGAAAGAATAGGTTACTAGAAAGAACATACTCATAAATCATTGCTTCCATATTTTATCCTTTTTTTCACACATGAAACAGTTTTAAACTTGGAGTCTCCCTTTCCAGCTGAATTGCTGATCCCTTTTTGAAGAAAGAGTGGGGAAACAATAGTGAAGCAAGCTTCCTTATACATTTACTCCCCTATAAGAGTGGCTTTGCTGGTGACACCTGATTTATATGCATTTCTTCCTTCCTTCCTCATCACTTTCTTTTTTGTTGTTGTGTTTCTTTTTTCTTTTCTTTTCTTTCTTATCTTTTCCTTTCCTTCCCTTTCTCTCTCTCTCTCTCTCTCTCTCTCTCTCTCTCTCTCTCTCTCTTGCTTGCTCTCTCTCTCTCTCTCTCTCTCTTTCTTTCTTTCTTTCTTCCAGTGGGAATGATTTTCCATGGCCACTTACCACTACAGAACAAGAAAATTGGTCAAGGTAAGTGTGGAGTAAATCTCTAAGGGCCCAAAGGCTGCCCCTCCTTTCCTTCAAAACCTTAGAAGAATTCACAAGGTTACTTTTCTGGTCCTGGGAAGACTTTGAGAATAGCATCATTTTGCCTCTGCCATCTAAAATAAGGAACAAAAAGAAGGAAAACTGACTGGGCTGGGGATGTATATAGCTTAGTGTTAGAGCATTTGCCTAAGTGCTCTAACTGCAAAGAAAATGAATTAAATTAAATGACCTTTTTAATTTAATGTAAGTTAAAATAGAGAAAATGGTATGTGTTTTATGACCAATGGGAAAATGAGGGTTCACAAACACAAAGCAGATGCAACTGCCTAAAGAAAAATAAATCTGATATTTTTGTGGTGAAATATTGACAGTGAGGAAGTTTTCTTCAGATGTCATTGTCCTTAGAAAATTTCATGGTAAGAAACTACTACCTGCCAGGCACGGTGGTGCATGCTTGTAATCCCAGAGACTTGGGAGGCAGATGCAGGAGGATTGCTAGTTCCAGATCAGAGGCAGTCTGCGTAATTTATGGAGACCCTATCTCATTAAGTAAAACAGGTAAACAAAAATGGGTTAGGGGTGCAACTCAGTGGTACAGCACTTGTCTTACAAAGCACCCAAGCACAAGGCCATGGGTTCAATCCCCAGTATTGCAAAAAAAAAAAAAAAAAAAAAAAAAAAAAAAAAAAAAAAAAAAAAAAAAAAAAAAAAAAA
>VMDO01007676.1:12008-59770 GCA_007922755.1 Pedetes capensis | reverse complement strand
GAAAAGAAGCTACTACTTAAACTATGCACCATGGCACACACATCTGTAATCCCAGAGGCTTGGGAAGCTGAGGCAGGATGACACTGAGTTTGGCAGGGCAGCCTGCTCAATTTAGCAAAATAAAAATATAAAAAACGGTTTGGGAGGTTGCAGATCTATTGTAAGCAGTTGCCTAGCATGTGCAAGACCCTGGGTTCAACCGAACAAACCTGCAAAAAAACCAACAAAAACAAATCTGCTACTTAAGATTCACTTTGTACATATTCATTGTCAAAAGAGACAAAATCTTTCTGTACAAAAGTCTGTCAAAAAGAATATAAAAGAAACATATGTAAATGAAAATACATTTGGGGCAATGAGGCTGGGAGGTAATCAATAGGTTTAAAATAAGTATTTAATAAGTATTTTAAAAGAAATTTCAAGCACACATAATTCTATTTCTTCTAATTAAACTGTGTTTTCTCGAAATGCTATACACTAATGAATAATGTGAACATAGTTATTTTGTCTATGGAAGTGTTAAAGTTTAAGATAAAGCCATCTACTCAGAAAGCACAACTTTACACTAAATAAAATATAAAAATTATGTTCCTTCTGACCTCAGGGAGGTAGGCACAGGCGGGCATTAGCGTGATCTGGGATCTGAGCAGAGGAATTATGATTATAAATGCATAGAATTTCAGGTATTACAGAAATGCACATGTCAAAATATTTAGGGCTATAACTATAGACTGAATCAATAAAACAGACACGTGCATCATTCTTCTGCTTGATTTTTCTATTACATGGAGCTGAGAATAGCTCAAAGAATAATTATTTCATGCCAAAATTACAGTAAAATTTGCATTAATTACTAAAGCATAGTTTTATTTAAAGAAATAGTCTGCTTTAGTGAAATTTTGTTATTGGCTTACATGGTGTATTTTCTACCTTTCTTAGCTTATATCTATATTCCTACTCAAGTCATGCATCAGAAACTAATTTCATTAGCAACATGGCGAAAAATCTCTCCCTCTATACACAAGAGTCATCTAAGTAGAGCCTGTAACACTATCAAGCTTATTTATGCCAATTTACTTTTAAAACCAGCCTACATTAAATATGTCAGAGCAGTTTGAATGATACAGAGAAAACTGCGGGGTTATTAAATGCTATTAAATCGTGTACATGGCTTCAAGTACAAGTGATGATTCTCATTTGGAACTGTGTGAACATGGACTGCTGGTGAAACCCTGGTATCTGGATGTTTATTATTTTATCCCTCGGAGAGGCTAGCGTAGCCCCAGAATTAAATTTTGACTCAAATAATGCCTGTTCTCCTTGCTTGTATTGGTTGAAGCTCACTGTACATATGTTTCAGTTAATATTTTTCAACTACGTTCATTTATAAGCATTTTGATGATTCCCAGTGAGATGAAAAAAAAAAAGCCAATTGATGAAATCTGTAGGGGTAAGAAAATGGATTGCTTATGGCTGTTTGTAACAGTAAAGCAACTTGATTTATGTATTAAAAGAAGCTATATGCTATCATTGGTTTGCGTACTTTCAAGAGTTTCAGGAGTTTCTTTTAATAGCATAGTCTTAATGAGGCTTTTGTTGTTTTGTTTTTGTTTATAATTGGTTAATTGGACTTCAATATTACACTTGTTAAGAAAATAATTACACTGTTGATCACAGAAGTAGGGATAAATATTTTTGTTCTCAGCATCATATATGAACGTATTATTAGATCCTTCCCTTCATTAATGTAACTATTCTCAATAATAAAAATAACAACAAAAGGTATTGTTCCAAACAGCTACTCTATAATCAGATTTTGGCTCAATTTCTTCACCTCATGGTTTAATGACTGTGTTAGTAGGGAAGCTTTTAAGTTTTCCTTTTAAAATTTAAATCCGTACTGCTAAATGTGTGGCATAATTATATTTGGGTGAATACAAATCATTGAGTCCTTTATATATTTGAGTATGTGTGTATTTGCAATGTATGTACTTGTGTGCATGTTGGTCACTAAACAGATTTATTACTATTCAGACACACAGCCATGTAATTAACAATATTTGAGGTCTGATTGGGAACTCACCTCATATAAATTAGTGCAACTATATGTTGATTGTACATACTGTTGTTAGTCTCATTATGTATGCACAAACATATGTTTAATATTTTATTGTGAGCAAACATTTTATGCACAAAATGCACATTTATTCTTATTATTTTATAATTTTATTTTCAAAATATATTGCCTCATTTTGGTGAATACATTTCTAAAATTAGGAAACATATATCCAGCTATGAAACACCATGAACTTTTTATTTTACCCAGGGCTCTTTATTATAGATGGTTTAATTTAGCAAATGTGTTCTTACTATAATCCATACAAATAAGAATTTATATTGAGTTTAAATTGTCGTCAGACATATATTTTTATCATCAACCTACTTTTTATTACCCAGGCACTCCTCCACCACCTTAATTTTACCACCTAAGTAATATATTCTTCAAGTTTCTCTATCTTTACAAATATATACATATTTGTGTGTGTGTATAGATCCCAAAATATATAAAATGTGCTATTACAGTAGAAAGAAAAGCTAAATTTAAAGATAAGAATAAAATCTTCATTTGTCACTCTTTTTTTTTTTTTTTTGCGGTAAGGGGGTTGAACCCAGGGCCTCACGCTCACATGTTTTGCAAGTACTGGACCACTGAGCTGCACCCCAGCCCTTTTTTTTTATGAGACAGGGTTTCGCTAAATTACACAGACTGCCTCTGGTCTCGAACTTGCAATCCTCCTGTCTTCACCTCCCAAGCCGCTGGGATTACAGGCATGCGCCACCACATCTGGCCCATTTGTCACTCTTTTATCTGATATGAGAATAGTACCTTTTTGAAATGCACTATTTTGTTGTTCAAAACTCAGTTGATTTCATTGTTTGGGTTTTTTGTTTTTGTTTGTTTGTTTGTTTGGTGTTATTCTTCCGTTTTGTTTGGTTTGTTTTGGTGCAAGGATCAGACTTAGTTTTACGAGATTTTTTATAGATGGATTTGTACTATTTTTTTTCCTCTTTCCTTTGTGTTACATGTTTTGTATGGGATGATGGAAAGAAGAAAGGCCAGGAAAATCAATGGGAGTATAGGAGACAATGTGAGTGCAAAATCTTAGAAGAAATCAATGAGTAAAATTGGGACTATTTAGGGTGGAGGAATGGGACCAGAAGGAAGGGGAGACAAGAGAAGGGAATGGAAGGGGTATGAGCAAAGATGACAGCACACTTCAATGAAGAAACTGTAATAAAGCCCATTATTTTGTAACTCAGTAAAAATAATTTTAAAAGGAAAGTAGTAAGTGGTTGTCCTGGCATTTAATCTATCTCATAAGAATTTATTTAAATCTATTTTTTTCCCATGAATGAAAAACAGTGTAAAACTTATGCAATGTTGGCTGTATTTAAGACTTCAGAAACTAATTTTCTAGAAGAACAGGTCATTTACCTCCCCATGTTGATAAAATATAAGGATTTTTCCAAACTCAACTGATTTGTTGTACTTATGATATATGGTTTTACAAGCCTTGTTTCTAAAAGACCAGTACATACATACTGGTGTAAACTGTCTGTATGTACCACCTTGGTGGGAGAGTAAATTTATTGCAAGTACTATCTATCTATTTATTTATTTATTTATTTATTCATTTATTTACTTTTGCAGTATTGAGTATTGAACCCAGGGCCTTACGCATGCTTTGCAAGTCCTCTTCCACTGAGCTGCACCCTCAGCCCATTTTTTTCTTTTTACTTTGTATTTGGAGAGAGGGTCTCACTAAATGCAGGCTACCTTTGGCCTTGAATTTGTGATCCTCCTGCCTCTGTCTCCTGAGTTGGGATTATAGGTGTGAGTCACAGCATCTTGCTACAAATTACTTTGAGTATGAAAAAAGCATGCTTCTAACTTCAACATCTACTAGATTTATTTTTTAATGCTAAAACTAACAGCAGAAATCTACTAATGAGTTCCTCAGTTTTGTAAAAATCTGTGCCCCACTTCAGCCTTCTCAATTGCAAAGCTAGTCCAGATGGGACCATGAAATTTTTGCAGCAAGTTCTACAGCACATAATTTCATGCAATAAAGTTATTATGCTACACACAGCTGTATACTGCCATATAAATGAGCACATGTGCAAAAGAATTCCCATATTATAAGTTTTATAAAACTAAAATTGAGATTATACATCCATACACAATAATTTATTTGAAACATCAACATGTGTGTTGCTCTAGGGTTACACAAATGGTGCCATTCCATTTCCAAGAGAAAATGTTTGTCATTTAATATTCAGTATTAACACAAATGTTTTCCTTGGAATTATAGTCTAAATTAGGTGCTTTAAAATACATCAATATATCATTAACTTCTTACTTTAATGTATTAGATCTATAGAAGAATCAATTCTCCCTAACAATGGTGAGAGAACCTAATCACTCGAAATTTACTTTTAATTAGTATCATCTGCATTAATTGGTGTAGCTGATAACGAAACATTACAGTGTGTTGCCATTTTATATTTGAAATGTAGTATATCTCTTGTTCCCATTTCTCTCTAAAAGAATGTTAGTCATTTTTTTTCTGCATTCCCTCAGTAAATATATTCTAATGCTTTGCTTAAGAATTTTCTTTAGGATATTTACTACAGGAGACTATATTAGCGATGCACTATTCAGAAGAGTTTCCAGAAAACTATTTGGTATTGATTTCCTCTGCATGTTTTGAAATATCCTGAGAAATACTTTTCTCTCCTTCTCCCCAAATTTATGATTTCTCTGTCAAACATTTGGATAACTCGAAGAAAATGCTATGTACCCAGAAAACTGTCAAGAAAGAAGAATTTACCATATATTAAAAGCTTCTTGTTGCCAGTAACTATGTTATGTTTTCATACATTTATTGTTTTTTGGACATAATTATAAGAGGTAGAAGTATTGCCCTTGTCCTGATTGGGGTTGGGAGAGGACACAAAACAAAAATATAAACAAAAAGCTAAAGACCAAAGAAGTTAATTGACTTTCCCAAGGCAGCACAAGTGGCATTCAACTCCAGGCGAAGTATTAATGTTACAGGTCATGTGTTGTTTAGGTCTTCTCACCTCTAAATTCCAAGATTCTTTCTGCTATGTCAAGTACTCTAGTGGCATCTCAGCCACTCTGCAGTCTCCTCCTCTGTAGAGGTACACTGCAAACACATTGACAAGAGACACTCTGGCTCACTGAAGAATAAATATTGGTCTTATCAAGGCCAATTCCCAAAAATTGACTTCAGACTTATAAATTTATTTGTAATAACAACTGCCTTTCCAATTGCAGATTTTCAAATTTGCCCATTTTCGTTTAACCTAACTCTACTATATCCTTTTTATCTAAAGGTATCAATTTCTACTTAGTTGTCTACAATATAAATTTTTGTTGTTGTCGTTAGGTGCCATCAAGTCCGTATCTAACTCATAGTGACCCTACTTAGAACAGGCGAAACAGTATTGTTACTGCTTCTCTGCTATTCATAGGGTTTTTAATGGCTGATTGTTTTTTTGGGAGTGAGTTGCCACATCCTTCTCCCAGGTCTACAGCACCTGGTGTTCCCAGGTGGTTTCCCACCTAAGTACTAACGAGGTCTGACCCTGCTTAATTTCTTAGATCTGATGGGATTTGACACCAGAGTGGTACAGCTGCAAGCAAAATAAATTTTAGCTGTCCCAAATTATTCCATCTTTCTTGTCTTCAGATATCAATCAACTTGTCAGTTCTGAGGCTTCTACTTTGGTGATACATCTCTAAGGCAGTTGTTTTCAAATATTAATAGGCCTCAGATTCCACAGAGGAATTGTTAAAATATAGATTGTGGAATCCCACCCTCAGCGTTCCAGATATAATAGGCTTGAGATGGGAATTGTGGCAAGTTGCTAGGTAATGTCAATGCTTCTGATCCACAAACCACATTTTAAGAAGTATCATTTTGGTGGATCCTTGCATGTTTTGTCCAGATATTGAATCATGTTCTCATCATATGTTCTCCAGATGACCACAAAAAGCACCAGCTTGGCTGGGCCAAGCATTACCCTCCAGGCCCTCATCTTCTGTTTATCCTGTATAATTACACCGAATAAAACACAAATCTAAATCTCTTGAATTTCCTGAAATTCCACTGTTCAAGGAACAACAAATAACTTCAGCTAGTAGTTTTTATCGAATGTTCTTTTCTGGTCATTTAGACAGCTTCGATTACAAAAAGTGCTCATTTTTATCTCAATAGGACTAACTCCTATTTTAACTTCCAAAATGTATTTCAAAATTATTTTTTGTAAAATATGTCCAAACTTCCCCGGACCAAGTTCACAATTTCCTACTTTCATCTCCTGGTTTGCTTAAGAATAAAACAATTAAATTGTGCATTGTATTTTATTTAATCACCACTTTTGATTCCTTTAGAAATTTATTTCTATTTGCCTAAATAAAAATAAATAACAATAAATAAAAAGTAGACAATACATATAAAATTTATATATGTTTGGATACTATATAATTATTTATTTCTCTCTGCTTCCAATAAAAAGTAAAGAAGAAAAGCAGATGAAATATTTGGCCTGCTATATTTCCTTTATTAACTGTTCTTTTAAAATGTCTAGATTACAAATATGTCATTCAGCATATATTATCACCTCCAAAATGCCATGCTCTTGCAGAGGTGATTGAGGAGACAAACGTTATCTGCTTGTTTTAGAAAAAAAAATTAAATAACTTGTCTAGGCCAGTGTTGCCAATACACACATATCTGAATTAATATACAAATTTTTGTATGTTATCATTGTCTTTAAATCAGTGTCAAAATTTGATATCTTCACCCTTCAGTTTAAAGAACCAACTTGGTGTATGAATATTTCACATTTACAACCATTCACACTCATGTTCTTTAAGTAATATTGACATAGTCTAAATCCCAATTTACTAAAAAACACATCTGTAATACTGAGGGATTCAAAACCTAACAAAAACACCATCCAACTTGGTGTTGAAATCACTGCACTATTTTTCATAGCAAAAGTATTTTCATTCCATGTCATAACTTTTTATTAACATTGCTTATGCAACTTTTCAAAATATCCTGTATAAAATGGAAAATAGAACTTTGTAAATTTCAGGATTATAAATAAATTTATTTTGCCTTAACAACTTAACTTTATTATATTTCTCTTCAGCTAGTAAATTTCCCCATAAAAATCATCTATGTGGAAATCATGCAAAGCTTTTTAAATAGAGTTCTTTCAACTGAATTAGCATGAACAAAACAAAAGAGAACTAAACAAAAGAAACAAAAGAGAGCCAGCTCTGTGGCCCACGCTGAGGCAGGAGGATCATAAGTTAGAGACCAGAAGCAGTCTGCCTAACTTAGTGAGACCCTGTTTCAAAAACTGAAAAAATGGGCTGGAGGTGCAGCTCAATGGTCCAGCACTTGCAGTACAAGGCCCTGGGTTCAAACCCCAGTACCACACACACACACACACACACACACACACACACAAAAAAAAAAAAAAAAAAAAAAAAAAAAAAAAAAAAAAAAAAAAAAAAAAAAAAAAAAAAAAAAAAAAAAAGGAAAGAAGAGAAAGAAACAAAAGAAAATACCCCAAATTTTTTAAATCATCCACAGCGTATAAAATTGCTTCGTTAGAGTTTGCTCACTTTTTCTTTTTTCCATTACTTAGGGGTTGAACCCAGGACTGTGCACCCACTTTGCAAGTGGTCTACCCCTGGGCTGCACCCCTAGCCCATTTTTTATTTTTTTATTTTGAGATAGGATATCTCTAAGTTACATAGGCTGCCTCTGGCCTTGAACTCTTGATTGTCCCGCCTCCACCTTTCATGTCACTGGGATTATAGGCATGTATCACTCCCCCAGGTAGAGTTCATCAATTTTACCGTTACACATTTTGGCAATTAGTAGCCAAGTTAGCTTTATCGAATAGATACCCAATGCAGACTATTTTCCTAAGTGTCATTCAATCATTACATTATTGAAGACAAGAAAACAATATCAACATTGCAAATTAGAGTATAATATCTTAAAGATGATCTTAATTTAAAACCAGGGATTATTACCTCTGAAAAAGTGTTTAAATCAGCTAGGCATGGTGGCACGTGCCTGTAATCCCAGTGAGTTTGGAACTGGGAAGGCTAAGGCTAAAGGATCACAAGTTTGAGGACAGAGACAACCTGTGTAATTTAGTGAGACCCTGTCTCAAGATAAAAAAATAATTAAAAAGGGGATAGGTGTACAGCTCAGTCATAGAGCCTTTGCAAAATGTGTGCAAGTTCCTGAATTCAAACCCTCAGTACCACAGAAGGAAAGAAAGAAAGAAAGAAGGAAAGAAAGAAAGAAAGGAAAAAGAGAGAGAGAGAGAGAGAGAGGGAGGGAGGGAAGGAGGGGGAGGGGAGGGGGAAAAGGGGAAGGGGAAGGGGAAGAAGAAGAAGAAGAAGAGGAAGAAGAAAAAGAAGAAGAAGAAGAAGAAGAAGAAGAAGAAGGAGAAGTTGTTGAAGTTTACCTTAGTTGGTAGAGTGCAGCTCTGCTCTCTTTGAGATTCTGCATTAAATTCTCAGCACCACAAAAATTTGAGAAGGACCTGGCACCCACTCCTGAAGCAATCAGCCATTGAAAACTCTATGGATAACAGAGAAGCACTGATACAGTGCTGGGCATGGCACAGTGTTGGGGAGTGTTTCATTCCATTGTACGTAGGGTCACTATGGTCAAATTCTAAATCTTAAGCAATCTCAATTATTCTTTTATAATCAAATTTACTTATTCCCCAGTATTATATTTAAACAATGCTGAAAACAGGGTCTATTCTACAATACTTTGGAAATAAAACCGTATTTTCCCAGTATCTGATAAAGTAAAAATGTGGTGCCAAATGCCTGCCACATTTCTATAGTTTCTGGAGGAACTCATTTCTCATTTAACTGTAGCATGTCTCAAGATAATCTCAGAAGGTCTGAACAGGTGTGCTAAACTAACAAAATCTCAGAGGTACAGAAAAGTAGTTTTCTTCTTTCCTTTATTTGCTTTTGTCTCAAAGCTTTTTCTTCTTTTTCATAAAAGGCTTACTGATTCTTGCTATGCTGAAAAATGTGCTCACCCACTGGACTTCACATTCCTTTCTTTCTAGGAAGGTTGCTGTGTTATTACTAATCTACCTGAGGAACATAGCAAACAACTCCAAACTTCAAAGGATTTTGCTGTAATTTGAACCACAAAATTAAAATAGGCCAGTTAGTTTTTCCATGTTGCCACATGCTGGCCTTTGGCTATGACTATTTGGGTGGGACACAAACTATCTGAAGCTTTCAGGATACTCAGATAATGAGAAAAATTAGTACCAGAAAGGATGAGAAGGAAACAACCTGAAGGGTCTGAAGTTTCTTTTCTTGGTGTGAAGGAAAGATAGATGATAGATAGATAGATAGATAGATAGATAGATAGATAGATAGACAGACAGACGGATACAAACACATATACATAGATGATAGGTGAATTTCCATGCATTTATATGTTAAATTAAATGTAAATACATATGTAAACATTGTGATGACAGAATAATGGCCATCTCAAGATATCTAGGGCTGATGTTTAGTTCAATTAGTAGAGTGCAACTCTGCTCTCTTTGAGGTCTTAAGTTCAATTCTCAGCACCACAGAAATGCGAGAAGGATCTGGAAGCCCACATCTAAAATAATCAGCCATTGAAAACTCTGTGGATAGCAGAGAAGCAGTGACATAGTGCTGGGCATGGTACCGTGTTGGGGAGTGCTTCATTCTGTTGTACATAGAGTCCCTATGAGTCAGACCTGACTGGATGGGACCTAACAACAGCAACAACAACAATATTCAAATCTCAATTCCACGAACCTGTGAATACGTGGCAGAGGGCAGATTAGAGCAGATCAACTGACCTTGAGATGAGGAGATTATCCTGGTGTGCCCAGGTGGAATAATTATAATCATAGTGGAAGAGGGGGCCAGAGAGAAACAATGACAAAGACTGCAGTCTTTTCACTTTGAAGATGAATAAGGTCACAAGAAAAAGGAAGCTGAAAAAGGCATGAGAAATGATTATCCTGTAGGTTCCACTGACACTTGATTTCAGCTCACTGGGATCCACTTTAGACTTCTTAAATCCAGAACTGTAAGATAGTAAGTTAGTGCTATCTTAGGACACTAACTTTGTAGAAATTTGTTACGGGAACAATAGGAAATAAATATAAACTTGTCTTGTTTAATTTAATGATTTTTCTTTTGTGATAAACCTTGTCTGGATCAATTTTGACCAATAGAAATATAACTCAAGTCACACATAAGAGCCACAAAGGTAATTTAAAATATTCTTGTAACAATGTATGTATGTATGTATGTATTTATGTATCTATCTATCTATCTATCTATCTATCTATCTATCTATCTATCTATCTGCAGTCCTGGGAGAATGAACTCAAAGCCTTAGCACGCTTTAGAAGCATTCTGCCACTGAAACACATACTCAGCCCATTTTTAAATCTTTTATCAGGAGACAGGGTCTCACTAAGTTACATAGACTTCCTGTGGTCTCCAAATTTCAATCCTTTTGCCTCTACCTCCTGAGTTACTGGGATCACAGACATGTACCACCAAGCTTGCCTTTGCAGCAATGTTTTTTTTAATGAATAAAAAGAAAAAGGAGAGAAATAAAAATGACATTAACTCTAATTCACTTCATCCAACACAATATATGCCAAGTAGTATGATATCATTAACAGTATGAAATCACCATCAATATAACCTTCATTCTTTTTATTCATGCTGAATCCTTTGACTCTAGTTTGTTTGTTACACTTTCAGTACATTTCAACTTGGGCTAGCACATTTCTATAATGTATAAAGAATTATCATTCTTGTTCATTGAAAAAGAAGTGTGTGCTGTGAAAGGCTTATTTGTTTGCCGAAGGTCAGTCTGCTAGTCAAACAACTAGAACTTGATTCCACAGCCACAGATCAAATCACCATACTGGAGCAGTCACAAGGACAGCTCCATGGCTAATAACTGCATAGAATTATATGTGTATGTGTGTGTGTGTGTGTGTGTGTGTGTGTGTGTGTGTGTGCGCGCGCGCGCATGTGTGTACACACACATACATACTGAAATTCTACTATGAAAAATTTTTTGTGCATGTGGGCACAATGTATTTTCATGTATTTCTATATTTTATCATAGCTTATTGCATTATATTTTATTTAGATAAAGTGTTTACTTTCAGCAATATTTTTAGTATATACAGTGAAGGAGGAGGTTAAAAACACAAATCATGGTAAGCAATTTGGAATTAACACAAAGGAGTGCTGAATGTCTACAAGAATGATGACTAGTTTCATTTTTGGTTTCTATGTCAAATGCTAAACTAAAAGCTTTCTGTTTCACCGCTTACAGCTAAATGAGGACATGATAACCAATAGCCAAATGAGACTATTTAGATGTAAATTATGGTTAAATAAAATGTTAAAAAAATCTGTTCTTCTGTCACAGAAGAGTTAATGTAAATGGAAGGGGGACTAAATGGTTCTTCAGTCAAGGATATTCTGCTTTAAACCTTTTCACCATTTAAAATCTCTACTCTCTTTCCCTTTTGCACAGCTGGAGAAAGGTAAACTGGTTGTCATTTTCATATTACCTTTCATGAGACTGAGTGGACAGGTAACCTGTGAAAGGAAGGTTGGCAAAATAGAATTGACCTTAAGACTTGGAGCTGGGGAGGCAGGCTAAGCCAGTAACATATGTTTTCTAAGAGTCACAACTTTTCAGTAGTGTCTTGAGTGCTTTCATATTATGGTGAATAAGAAGAATTTAAAAATAGATGGACCTTTTGAAAGCATCATATCTGGACTGAATGAAATAGTGTGACATGAAAAAGATAAAGCAATGAGCATTTACATCTACAGAACGTGCTCCTTAAGGTCAGGGTGCTTTACTTCCTTACAATATTTGGCCTCAATTCTCTTTTATTTTGTATGTAAATAATTATTATTATTTTGTCCTCATTATGAGATAAGGGGATAGGATTATTCTTCTCAAAAATTTACATAAGAGATTTACATAAGAGTGCTCACATTTTTAAGATAAGCTGAGCAAGATAGTATTCTAGATTGTGAAGCCATTAAATAAAAAGGGGTCCACATAATGATGTGCCCAGTTTTAGCCCATGAAAATGGTTTCAATGATAAAGAATAATATTAATTACATCATTATTTTAATAGTATTAATTATTATCATAATCCCAGTATGTCCACCATCTCTTAAGAAGTCTAGTGGATTACATGATTGGTTTGCTCAGGTCTATTTAATGACTACTTAATAAAGCCTTACTCAAGATATATAATGCACTGGGGTTTAACTCAGTTGGGAGAGCACTCGCTCTGCATGCTCTGAAGCCCTAGGTTCAATCCCCAGCACAACAAAAAATGAGAGAAGAACGTGGCAGCCCACTCCCAAAACAATCCTGAAAAGAAATCAGCCATTGAAAACCCTATGAATAACAAAGAAGCACTGACAGGGTGTCAGGAAGTGTTTCGTTTATGTTTATGGGGCCATGATGAGTCAGACCCAAATCCACAGCACCTAACAACAAAACAGATTGACTTCTATGCTTCTTTAACCTTATCCTGTAAATAAAAGAATATATTTGTCAACTAATGGCTATTTTGAAAAAGGAAAATTGTGAATCAGTGGCTAGAAATGATAAGAATCTTTTCTTTTTCCTTTACACCTGTAATTTAATGATATATGTGTGTATATTGATAGATAAACACATTGCCCCACTTGAGGGTGTATCACTCTTTATAGCCCCTGTTTTTCTTTCTATGTACAGAATTTGAAAGAAAATGTTAAATAATGCCAAATGATTGATCCCATTAAATCGGGTACATTACATTAAAATTCTATTGGAGTTACAAAGAGAATCAGCCAAACAGAATTCAATATTTAATCCCAAATTTAATTAATTTTGTGTGTCATCCTTTAGTCTATTAATTTCTATTCATCAACATTCTCGCCTACTCAGTCTTTGTATTACATTTCCATATACCACATATATTATTGAGAACCCTTTAAAAAATCAACGGCATGTGAATAAATTCCAATGTATTTTTTTGTCACATCTTGAGAAAAGACTTTTGATCATTGTTATATAAGTAATGATATCTTTCTCTCTCTCTCTCTCTCTCTCTCTCTCTCTCTCTCTGTGAGTGTGTGTGTGTGTGTGTGTGTGTGTGTGTGTGTGTGTGTCCTTGTCTCTGTTGCTCCTTGAAATCGATAATTGAGGGGAGAGGGTTGGGGATGTCAGATAATCAGTAATATGTTTGCAATATACAACGTTGCCCTCATTCAATTATTAGCTACCCTCTGTACCACTTCCTTGGGTTGATCGTGAATACCCCTACTAGCTCATTGACTCATACCAGTGATATCCAAACATTGACTAAGGGTGGGCAGGAGAAGAGGTTAGCTCTTCAGGGGGCTATGTCTTATCTTTATAAGCACTGCCCATTCTTTTAGTACCTGCAGTTCCTTGGAATGGTGCGGCACCTGTAAAAGGTTAATGAGCATAGATACTTTCAGGAATAATGCAAATTATAGACAGACACTACACAAACATTTTTTCAATAAAAAGACAAACGACATGCATGCTGCAGGCACACTACAGGTGGTAGGTATTACTGCAGCTCCACCATTAGGATATTTCATACATCATATATATTTGTGAGATATATATATATGGTTGGTGAGATACTTTTTTCAAACTTTTCTTTAAAAAAAGAGAGAGAGAAAATCATTTTTCAACAAATTTTAGGTGTACCTATCATAGACTTGATTAGCAACCAGATATGTCTACCATCCTTGTTATTACAAGTCCTTAGAAATCTCTTTAACTTTACCAAATAGATCAAATAGTTAAACTATATTCTTCCAGATAAAGCTTGATCCAGTTCTATCCAAAATGTTTTTGCATTTACAGTTCAGACACATTCTCTATACTAAACATTTTTACTGCAAATATAAATTATGGTCTAAATCATCTGCAATAGATATTTTAAATAGATTTGAACTCTCTTTTAAAAATAGAATGAGGACTTTTGATGAATCACAGATTAAATACAGAAATTAAGTTCTCAGGTTTTCTAAAAATCTTAAATTGTTTGCCTTCAAAATTGTATTCATTGCTCTATGAGAATTATTAAGCATTAAAGTACATGCATCAATACTACCATCATTGCAGAGGGCCTGCAGAGAAAGAGTTCTTCCATTCCCAGTTTCATTTTTAAACAATCTCTTGCTAATTTTACGTAACTCAACACTAATGCAAAAAATAATCGAATTAGCATTAACAATTCAAGTTGCAAACTTCAATTTGTATTGCTACAACATCCAAGTAAAAATATTTGCATATCAAAAGTAAAAGAGGTGGGATTTGAATGAATTTAGTGTTTTAAACAAACTAACTAGGCCTTGGTGGTAGCATAAATGATAAATTGCTCATAAACATAGATATTGAATATATTTCTTTTCAAAAAATTCCAAGGCCTATGTGTTAAATGCTAATGAAATATGAATATTAGAAAGAGAATGGAATATGACAGTGCATATGGAAAATGTTAGGCTTCTCATAAACTGAGAATTCTGTTTAAATTTATTCCCAACTCCAGTGTTTGTAAATGTTTATAACTAAGACTATGTAGGTGATAATTCTGTCTATCCACCCATCTATCTACCTGTCTTATTTATTACAATATTCTCAGTCTAATTATTGTCAATTTTTCACCATGTAGGGAATGCTAGTGAAGCTGATACACTTGTAGGCATAGGCATGCCAAAAGAATGTGATTTCCACAAACTCATTTTTTATCACATGCTATTATCATGCAGTTCCCATCTGCCTACAATGGTGGCTAATGTTTTAATATTCCTTTCTCATGTGGTGACTCATATGGCCAAATTGAGTGATTCACACAATTTTTATGAATGGGTATTTTAATGCAACTCATGCCTGTGTGCTTTCCAGGGAATAGCATGTTTTCATAGATAAAAATCCGGTCTTAAAATAATTTACATTCCTCCTTTAGCTCAATCTCATCCTTGATGGTGACTTTGGGAATGACCACCACTTTCAGTATAATGCACTTCCTAGAATTTAAATATTCCTCAGTGTACCAAGGGAATTCTTTCCTCCCTGGCACACACTCCTGAATTACTCTAGTAAGTATTTCCTAGATCTAATTAGCATCTGGCTATGAGCTAATATTTTATTTTGTTGTTTCATATTCCAACTAATCTTTGAGATAAAACATGTTCCTATGGTACTAGTATTCTGAAATCTACTATTCTGCAATACTGTATATATATATATATACATATATATATATTAATTTTAAGTTCTATACAGGCATCTAGCAAAGAAAAATGCTATTTTACAGAACATTTTCATAATTTAAAATTATATAACATGTTATTACTGCTATTGACAAAATTTCCCAGAGATAATATTAATATTATCCTTCACACTTTAAAGGCATTAGAGAGACTCATGGACTTATTTTGACATCTGTTCTTGGATCCTTTTGAGGCATTAACTGAGTGATCTTACAAAAAAGATATATCCAGAATTGGTAAATAAGAAAAAGCCCTCTCAGATAGGAACTTAGTTTAAAATAGCTATGGATTATTACTTTCTTCAAATCTTCTTAGACAATCTGTATGCTAATTACATTGTATGCAGAGAAGGCAGGCAAAATGATGAGTGCTACATTCATTCATCAATGGAAGAGTTCTCTCTTTTTTTTTTTCTGGTGTTTGCATTTTTCTGTGCATGGGAAAAGAGAGAGATTGTATAGTACTATAGAAGAATAAGACTATTTATTAGGTTTCTACATCATAAAATCCATAAAGGAACATAATGGGAAAAGAGAAAATTTCTCTGACTTACAACATATGACAATTGTAATTTCTATGTAGCCATGAAATATTGCAATGTATTGTAGAATATGCCCAAAGATAAAGATGCTCTTAAGTGTATTCTGAATATTTTAGAATTGTTTTTAGATAAGAAAAATTGAATTATACAAAAATCACCTTTGTCATTGCTCAACCATTTCTTCATGATAAATTTGTAGGGTCATTAGATTTTTAAGCACGGGGCAAGTAAAAGAAGCATTGTCTATACATTTTTCATAGGTTTTGCTTTGTACATTTGCTGTAATATCTATAAAGCAATGAATTTCTCAATGGTACAGTGCAAGTCATTATTTGGTTTGCTTAAGTGCTTTAAGAAAGGTCCTTATAGCTATGAACCACCTTCATGGGAGATAAAAGCAATTCTATTCTCAGGAGAACAAAGACTAATTTTTTTTAAAAAAGGGCAAAGAATGACCACTTGGGAAAATAGGACAGATATTTAAATATTAATGTAATCAGTACTTGTCATTTGGCATGCAAGAAGAAATCAGTTGCAGGCCCAATAAAACTGTAACTTACACATCTAAAACTCTATATTAGAAGGAAAATTTAAACTCTTGAAAAACTCAAAATGTGGATTAATCTCTTCTATTTATTAAGAAAGAGAGAAAAATACCCATCTCAAATCTGTTAAATATTCTAGGTGGAAATTTTATTTCTTTTCAAGGTGAATTATGCACAGGACCAAGAAGGACTCGGCAGGCCACTCCTAAAACAATCATGAAGCAATTTGCCAGTGAAAACTCTATGAATAGCAGAGAGGCACTGTCATAGTCCTGGGCATGGCACAGTGTTGGGAAGTGCTTCATTCTCTCATACATAGGCTTGCTATGAGTAAGACCCAACTGGATGACACCTAACAACAACACAGTTGGGTTTAACAACGCCACAATAATTTATATGTTCTTACATCAAAACCATAGTCTGATGAAAGTCAGAGATGGTATTGCATTTATTTTGTTGTTATTTCTACTCTTTTAAAACTAAATAGACTAGAATAAATAGAATTTGATGAAAGGATGGTAAAATACTTATAATTGTATTGTTCAATTCCTCTCTTTCATTGATGAGAACACTAGTACTCAAGAGCAAAATAGTTTACTCCTGACCACACATCCTACAGCAAAACGAGCATGGAATAATATGTCTACAAATTTCAAGAACTGGGAAGTTTGTTTATTTGCCCAGTAAACCTATTCTGAAGGCAAATCAGCTAAGAATGGATGAGTATCTTTTCTATAATAAGTACTACAATATATAATTCATGTGCATTTCTTTCATTTCATCCTAACAGCGTTTACAAAGTCATGGACATTGCTAATTTTTCACATGAAAACAATGAGAGGGTAGAGAAATCCTCTAAATTCACAAGTTTGCTTAGAGCATTTGTTGTTGTTAGGTGCCATCGAGTCAGGTCCGACTCTTTGCAACCCTCATAGGGTTAGCAATGGCTAAATTGTTTTGGGATTGCTTTGGGAGTAGATTGCCACATCCTTCTCCAGGGTTTAGTGTGTAGATATATCCCTAAAACCCAAGGAAATTTCATTTTTAGTCTTGTTCTTTTCCATTTTACCAGATGTTAAAATATCTGGATTGTAAAATTGGTTCCATAAGTAATCTCCCTTGGAATAATGTTTGTTGAAATACTGATGGTGATGATCTATAACATTTCCTAAAAAGGAAACCAAATATAAATCCAATAAATAATCAGCTGAGTTTAGGCTTCAAAACAAAGACAAATGTTGATTCTAAGCCAGGTCTTTTGCTCCAAATGATAAATGGTGTTCAACTGTGAGAGATATTTCTCTTTACACATGTTAATATTCATCTGTGGCTGGTTTTCTCTCTCTCCAAAATGGGAGTTTTATTAAACTTGTTTTTATCAAATTCTAGTTGGATTACCTTACAGGCCCATGGAGGTCTCCTTTGTGCTTAACCCGGAAATTTTGTTGTTGTAGAAGTAGAAATTTGCTTGCCTTCACAGGTGAATCACAAGAAACCAAAACAAAATTTCAGAATTACATATTGGCAGGCAATTTACTCCTGAGTTCTAATTCTAATGTCAAAGTTTTGCTCTCACTGTGTTCCTTCTTTGGACATCAGTCATCCTACATTAATAATCATAGAATCCTCGGCTTTAGAGCTATTAAAAGATGTATAATGTTAGTTTGTCCTACTACTTTATGTTTATGTATGAAGAAACTGAAGAGCTGAGAAGTAAATTTGGTTGGAAAAAAATTACTAAGAATTAAGCAGATTCCAGTCCAAATCTAGAATCCCTAGTCCAGTGCTCCTTCCCTCCCTCCCTTCCTTCCTTCCTTCCTTCCTTCCTTCCTTCCTTCCTTCCTTCCTTCCCTCCTTCCTTCCTTTCTCTTCCTTTTCTTTCTTCTTCCCTCTCTTTCTTTCTTTCTTTCTTTCTTTCTTTTTTTCTTTCTTTCTTTCTTTATCTTTCTGTCTTTGTTTTCTTCTTTCTTTCTTTATCTTTTTTTCTTTCTTTCTTTTTCTTCTCTTTCCTTCTTCTTTTTCTTTCTTTTTTCCTTTCTTTCTTTCTTCCCTTCCTTCCTTCCTTCTTTCTTTCAACTCTTTCCTTCTTTCTTGATTTCTTTCTTCAGTAGTTAGAGGCTGGACCCAGGGCCTTACACATGCTAAGCAAGCATACTACTACTGAGCTGCACCATCCCATGTGTTTTAAATTTTGAGAGATGGTCTTATTTTGTAGTACAGAGTGCTCTGGTCTCAAATTCACATTCCTCCTGTCCTGGCCTCCAGAGTCACTGGGGATAACAGATGCATACCTGGCATTTGGCTGGTGCTTTTTCCATATGTTCTTACAACATTGTGGAATATACATTCCCATGTCAGGATTCCCAGATGTTGGAGAATATGAAAGATAAGAAATGAAAGCCAGGCCTTTATCTAAGAATGTAATTTGGAAGCCTTGTGTTTCAGCATAGTTTCAGATCATTTTACTCTCCCCATAGAACAGTGATGTAGTTGTTATTTCTCTTGTATTTTATATATTAATATTAATTCATATAATTGAAATTAAGGTGTTTTACTGATGCTCTTAACTCTCCAATTCTGTAAACAATGACCACAGTTATATTTTCAAATAAACCAACATCAATACTATGGATACTAATGAAAGGCAAAGAAATTTCAGTGTAGAAAGCCCCAAAATTTGCTACAGAGAAATATTAGATGCTTTTTGTTAAATGTGCACATAGACTTGCCTGAACTCAGTGATGTGGGGCACTATTCCAGTCCTGAGCATCAACCAACAAAGAGAAATATACTGTTACAATACTATTATCAGCATTTATAACAGCTCTAATGCTCCTGATAAATGAAGCCACATTAATTAGTTTCAGGATCTATTCTCACTTTGGCATATCCACTAGCACTTCTGAATGTGCAATTACAATATTTCAGAATGTCACTTATGCTTCCATTCTACAAGAAATGCATACTGATTATGGACACTTGATTTGTACTCAGCCACAAACATTTAGATACAAAAATATGTTAACATTTTAGAGGTTAAGGAATCTCTCAAATACTACCTGCAATCACATTTGATGAAAAATAAAGCTATCAATGATTATGAAAATGTACAACTATACTGTTTTTCTGAGTATGCATTTTCTATCTTATAGTTTTTAAACAGGTTCACCCTTGGTAGTGTTTGTTTCCTTATTTTGTGGAAAATATAAATGTAGTGAGGATTGTAGGTTGCAACCAGTGGAAACAGACAGTTTTTTGGGGGGCAGGTATTCTGTAAATCAAGTTACCTTTTCACTAAACAAATAACATAGTTGATTTGAAAGTCAGATGCACTGACTTTTCAACAAACTAATTCCACTTAAATTTTTGGAGACTGATTTTCAATTTTGTCCAAAGAATAACATAATTCAGTTCATAGCAAGTACAGTTTAACATAAAATGATTTCCTTTCTTCCTTTCCTGTGAAAAAGATCACTAAAATAGCAGGTATGGTAGTAAACGTCTATAAGCCCAGAACTCAAGAGGTAGCGACAGGAAGATCAGGAATTCCAAACTTGGAGGACAGCCTGGGCTACATAGTGATTTCAAGGCCAGCCTAAGCTACATAGTCAGGTGCTGTCTTAAAAAAAATCAAGGTCTAGGAATGTACCTCAGTGGTAGAATATTTGCCTAACATGTGCAAGGCCTTGGGCTCTATCTCCAGCCCCAAAAAGGAAAAGGAAAGAAAAAAAGAAAACTTTATTTTACAGTAGTAAGGTAAAGATAAAAATATATGCATGCATGTAGATGTAGATACCAGTATGTGTATGTGTGGTTGAGAGAGAGAGAGAGACAGAGAGAACTGAGAAGACCTTTCTTCTTTGAAATTATTTGGCTAATGTAACTCAAACTTGATGTTTCAGATAGATGTAGATGCAAAGTTAAGCTATAAACAGAGTGCCTGTAGTTCTTCCCTAGATCCAAACAAGAGGCAAGAGATGAGAAGGCATGTTGTCAGTTCCCTATAGAAGATAAATTGAATTTTGTAGAAAGAATATTATACATCTGTCAAATCCCAACTGAAATTAGTGTTTCATACTTAAATCAATGAAATATTTTTCCTCAAATTATTAAAGGCCTCTAAAATCAATGATGTTGTTGCTAGGTGCCATCAAGTCAGTGTCCAACTCATAGCAACCCTATCTACAACAGGCGAAACAGTATTGCTACTGCTTCTCTGCTATTCATAGGGTTTTCAATGCCTGATTACTTTTTGGGAATGGGCTGCCAGGACCCTCTCCCAAGACTACAGGACCTAGTATTCCCAGGCAGTCTCCTATCCAAGTACTAACCAGGCCCCACCCTGCTTAGCTTCTGAGATCTGACTGGATCAGATGCCACAGTGAGAGGGTGGCAGGCTGTACTTCATTCTACAACCAACACCCATGGAAATAGCAGTCAAGAAATCAAAAGATGCATTGCTTTGGGAAAAGCTGTGGCAAAAGATCTCTTGAAAGTAAAGATATCACATTGAAGAAGAAGGTGTGCCTGACTCATGCTATGGTATTTTCAGTCACATTACATGGTAGTGAAAGCTGGATATTGAACAAGGGAGACTGGAGAAGAATTGATGCTTTTGAATTATGGTGCTGGAGACGACTACTGAATATACTATGGACTGCCAAAAGACCCAACAGATCTGTCCTAGAAGAAGTGCAACCAGAGTGCTCCTTGGAAGCAAGGAGGACTAGACTGTGTCTTATGTATTTTGGACATGAAATTAGGAGAGACCAAACCCTGAAGAAGGACATCATGTTTGGCAGGTCAATGAAAGGAAGGAAAATCCTTCACTAGATGGGTTGACACAATATCTGCAACAAGGGGCTTAAACAAAAATAAGATGGTATGCCTAGCACAAAATCAAGGAGTGCTTCGCTCTGCTATACAAGGGGTTATTATGAGTTGGAACCAACTTGACAGCACCTAACAACAGCAACAACAACAAAATCAATGATATGAAATTTCTAAATTCTTCCTCAACTCTGCAGTACTCTCTCAAGGTACTACAAAAAAGAAAGAAACAAACAAACCATATTCAAGTGTTCTTATCCTGTGGATATGAAGGATAGCAGAAGAGATAATTCAAGCAAAAGAGTAGAAGGATAGGTTACTGTTAAATATTGGTAGGGTCAATAAAATTGCTGAAACAAACAAATGAAATAAAAACAGAAATTCTGATACCTTCCAAGATACTTTATAAATAATATAGTTGGCCATATGGATTACCCAGAGTTAAGGGTTGTTTAGTCAATTTGCTTTCAACAGAAAGAAATGTGAAAGTGGAAAAACAAATATGACTGTGGGGTGACATGACAGCTTTGTGCTGAAGATGATGTCAAACCTTGGTTTCATGTTTGGGTGGCACCATGATTTTGTCTTCTATGGGGGAGAAAGTAGTAATAGCTTTTAATATGAAAAAGCAAGGCATAAAGGACAAGCCAGGAAAACTGATTTGAAGGAGAAAGTAAGAAAAATTGTGAGAAAATTTATACATGAGAGAGCTTGCTGAAAATGCTTATGAAGATTCCTCAAAGAGTGATTTTCATGAATGGGATAAATGTCCTAGAAAACAATTCTTATTGTCCTCCTCTTTCTTCTTCATGCTCCCCTTTTCACAACTGCTCTCATAATTATTTTCCTTTTCTTTTTATATGTAACTAATTTATTTATATATACTTTAATAGTAATTTTTATTTAGTCTACAACTTATTGGGTTTCATTATTACATCTCCATACAGGCATGTCATTATAAAGAACTAATTTATTTTGAATTGATACATAAAAATTGTGTATATTTTCACGTAGCATGTGATGTTCTGAAATATGTACACATAGTAGAATAGCTCATTTGAACTAATGAGCATATGAATTCTCTCTCATAGTCACCAATTTTATGGTGAGGACACTTAAAGTATATTCTATTGGAAACATTCAAAAATACAATGCATTGTTATTAAGTACAGTTACTATGTCTAACAATGGATTACTTGAACTTCTTTCTACCTGTATTTATCTTCTAATAGTATCCATGTACCAGTAGAAATGGAACAGAGCTTTTCCTAAGAAGATGAATGGTATTCTAAAGTTTAAAATATATGCATTCTGACTGCCTCCATTCTGGGGAAAAATGATAATAATATTAAAAAAAAACCTCTGATATATAATTCAAAGCATTTTCCTATCAGATAAACTTGGAGTACAGAATTTTCACATAAAAGAGCAAGGTTAAGAAGAAGGGCAAAGAATAAGCACTTTATTATTCTCAGATGCTGTATTATAACTCATAAACTGATACCTTGTATTAATTTAAAAAGAGGTTTTCCAAGATCTTGTATTTTATTTAATGATAGAATATAAGGTTTTTATTGCCTAGAATTGATTTGACTTCAAATATAATATTTGCTCCAACCTTTGGTTGTAAGGCACCAAATGTTCAATGTAGACAAAAAAAAACAATGTTTAATGTAGACAAAAAACTATAATAAAATCATAAAAAATCATGATATTTCTCAGGCAGCTCAAATCTTATGTTACCCATCAAATTCATTTTTCTTGTAACTAAATCTGTCATAAATCTTGCCATCCAAATATGAAGTATTTTTCCCAACAATAATCTGTCTATAAGCTTAATAAAGCCTTCACATGATGTAGCATTTTTTGGTGGCTTTATAATGCTTCACAAATAAATTATTGATCTTTTTAGTTGATGATAGCATTTGTAATAATCTGCAAATGGTAAGGAAACTGAGTTAAAGGAGAGGGATTTATTTACCCTAAATATTGGATTTCTATTTCACTTTTATTATTTCATGATTAAACATAAATAAGTACACAGTGTCTTGGGTAAATTCACATATGATATAAATTTATATTCATTCCATACATAGTTAACCAAAATCTACTTCCTTTTTAAAAATTTAAGAATTATTTAAATACTTGAGACTTACAGGAAAACAAAACCAAGTAATTTCTAATATAGATATTAGTAGGTCTCTTTTTATTTTTCTAACTCAGCAATGAATGAATCAGTTGTATCTGAATAAGTATGAGATTCTATTTATTTTTCTTTGTAAGGCTTATGTTTCCTTTTAGGAATGCACTGGAGTAAATACAAAACAAATGTTGAAGTTAGGAATGATAATGTTTGTGTTTGGCAGCCTTTATATCTGACAACATTCATTGCCTGGACAAAATTATATTAAGCATGGAAGAAAATCCTATGATTTTTTCTAATAGATGAATATGCTCTTCATACACAGATTATCTGGATTAGTTATAGCATCTTAGTTTCATAATGACCTAGTGAGGTGCAGATTATTATGACCTTGAATTATTAGTAGAATACTTAGGAAAATGTGTATTTTGTTACTGGGAATCTCTAGTGTAAATAGGCATACTGAATATCTTTACGCCTCATGTTATTTAATGTGAGACTTAGAAGATTCAAAATGATTATTGACACCATGGTAGATCTTAAAGCAAGGAGTATCTTCATTTTCTATATAAGGAAAAAAATTTTACAAAGGCCTCATTCCCCCAAACCATTAATATTGTTGGTCTAAGACAGAAGAAGAAATTGGAGTCCAGTTGTTGAGACTGTAAAAATCACCATAGCAACCATTATCTTTTAGAGGAACATCCCAACAGGGTAGGGGCTGTGATTCCCTATCAGCAGATAGGAAGACAAACAGCATTAGGATGAGGGTTGTAAATTAAAACTTTCTAGGAAGTAACGGATTAAGCAGTGTGTGTGGAGTATTTATTTACTAATGAAGACACTTGTCCAACTGGTATTATAGACAGCTCATTCAATGCATGCTTGTGGACATTGTGAAAGGGAATAGTAATGATATAGTCCTGACTTCAAAGGCTTGTCAATGTAATTAGAATCAAAAAAATTAAAATGAAACAATAAGTAACAATAAGACATAGAATAAAATAAGAACTGGGATCCAGATCACAAGATACTACTTGTTATAGTACCATGAAGTAAGATAATGTTTGAGGAAGACAAAATTCCTGTTGTGGTTTGGAAGAGAATACATTTTCTATTATCAAATTACATTGTAAAAATCAAGTCATTTTAAATATATGGTTCAGAGAGTCCACCACTATTGAAATCTGTAATATTGACCATATTATTGTCTATTCTTATCTTTAACATTTTTTTATTTCATAAAAAAATTAAAAATTATCAATCAAATATTCAACTTCAATAATAGGTAGGGAGTACCAAAATAATTTTTAAGTGCTCATTCATCAACTATCTGGTGACCCTCTATCTTTCCTCAACCATGTAAACTGTTACTAATTTGAAGAGTCCAAAATATTATACACAGTGACTTCGTAGATTTGTATAAAAATGACATTGTTTTCATTAATATTAGAGATAATTAATTTCTCTCTCCTTACTTAAGAATTAGTTTTCATTATCATACCTTTATTTAACATCTATGAAAGCTGAGCTTTTATTATTTGCCAGAGAGGGAAAATATCTTGAATTTTCAACAGTTGTTCACATTTAGTATATTAATTAGCTGTTAATGTATTTTATTAGAGACATTTTTTATTAGAAATTTTTAATGTACATCATAATGTGATTCATTTTGACATGCTTTTCATTGTGACATTTTCATATATGCATTTTGGTAAACATTATTCATATAGGTTACCCCTTACCCTCCCCTATGCTTCCTACACTCCCACCCTTCCCATCTAAGTTTCCCATCTAAGTCTTCTCTATCTTTTACTTAGTAGTATTTTTCTATATGTCCTTGGGTTCCAGTTATGTTTAAGATAGAAACTTTTCCTGTAGTGGTCTTTGTTTTTATCTTGATAGAACAATTACATGCGATTTCTAGTCCATTTATATTGACATCATTCTTATCTTCCCCCCCCCTTTTATTATGATCTGACCTTTGAGTAGGATTTTTCCTTCTTGTAATTTTGAATCAACTCCCTCATACGAGTGAGAACATGTGTTGTTTCTCTTTCTGAGCTCGTGTTCATTCACTCAAAATAATTTTCTCTAATTCCATCAATTTTGCTGCGAATGACCTTATTTCATTTTTTCTTGATTGCTGAGTAGTATTCCATTGTGTATATATACCACAGTTTCTTTATCCATTCTTCTGTTGAAGGGCACTTTGGTTGATTCCATATCCTTGCTATTGTGAAAAGTGCAGCATTGAACATGGAGATGCAGGTGTCTCTGTGATATGATGACCCATCTCCCTTTGGGTAAATTCCCAATAGTGTTATAGCTGGGTCATATGGTAGATCTATTTTTAGTTTTTTGAGGTACCTCCATATTGATTTCCACAGTGGTTGCACCAATTTACAGCTCCGCCAACAATGTAAGAGTGTTCCCTTTTCCCCGCAACCTCGCCAGCATTTGTTGTTGTTTGTTTTATTGATCTTGGCCATTCTTACTGGTGTAAGGTGAAATCTCAGCGTTGTTTTGATTTGCATTTCCCTAATGGCTAGGGATGTTGAGCACTTTCTCATGTGTTTCATGGCTTTATGAACCTCTTCATTTGAGAACTGTCTACTCAGTTCCTTTGCCCATTTGTGTCTTGGGTTGTTTGGTTTTTTGGTTTTTTTTTCTTGAGTTCTTTATAAATTCTAGTAATTAGACCTTTGTCTGATGTATAAAATGCGAAGATTTTTTACCATTCCATGGGGGTTTCCTTGACTCTGTTAATTGTTTCTTTTGCTGTGCAGAAGCTTTTTAATTTCATGTGACCCCATTTATCTATTCTTGTCACAATTGGAGTCCTATTAAGGAAATACTTTCCTATGCCTATATGATGGAGTTTATTGCCTATCTTGCCTTCTATAAGTTTTAAAGTTTCTGGTTTTATGTTGAGATCTTTTATCCATTTTGAGTTAACTCTCATGTATATTGAGAGATGCAGATCCGCTTTCATTTTTCTGCATGTGGATGACCATGATTCCCAGCACCATTTGTTGAAGAGGCTGTCCTTTTTCCAGTTTACTTGCTTTGCTCCTTAGTCGAAAATAAGGTGGCTATAAGTGTGTTGAGGTATATCTGGGTCTTCTATTCTGTTCCAGATGTCTTTGGGCCTATTTTTGTGCTAGTACCAAGCTGTTTTCGCAACCACTGCACTGTAGTACGGTTTGAAGTCAGGGATTGTGATTCCCCCTGCCTTAGATTTGCAGCTTAAAAGTGTTTTGGCTATACGTGGTCTTTTGTGGTTCCATATGAATTTTTGGATCAGTTTTTCTATTTCTGTAAAGTCAGTCAGTGGAATTTTAATGGGTATTGCATTAAATCTATAGATTGCTTTTGGCAGGATAGCCATTTTTACTATATTAATTCTCCCTATCCAGGAGCAGGGGAGGTCTTTCCATTTTTCAGTGTCCTCTGCTATTTCTTTCTTTAATGTTTTGAAATTTTCCCTGTAGAGATCTAAAGGGTCTTTGGTTAGATTGATTCCAAGGTATTTAATTTTCTGGTGGGCTATCATGAATGGTACAACCCTAAATGGAACATACAGAGGGAAATTACAAAAGTAAAGGGAGAAATATCTCAATTAGAATCTAAAGAGATAATTCAAAAAATTAATAAGACTAAGAGTTGGTTCTTTGAAAAGATTAATAAAATAGACACCCCTCTGGCTAACCTCATCAAAAAGAAAAAGGAAAAATCTAACATAGTACGGATTATGAAAGACAACGGATCCATAACCACCGACTCCAACGAAATACACAAAATTGTCAGGGATTACTATGAGAGACTGTATTCCAAAAAATATGAAAATGCAGTAGAAATGGACAAATTTATTAACACATATGACCTACCGAAACTAACCCCAGAAGACACAACTGACTTAAATAAGCCCATTACCTATACAGAAATAGAAAAGTTAATTAAAATCTCCCAACAAAGAGGAGCCCAGGTCCTGATGGATTCACGGCAGAATTTTACCAAACTTTTAAAGAAGATATAATACCTGTCTTCCTCAAATTATTCCAAAGAATAGAAAAGGAGGGAACACTCCCAAATACATTCCATGAAGCTACCATCACCCTGACACCTAAACCAGGAAAAGATTCATCTAAGATAGAGAATTATAGACCCATCTCCCTTATGAATCTAGATGCAAAAATATTCAATAAAATTCTGGCAAACAGAATAGAGCAGCATATGAAAAAGATTATTCACCATGACCGAGTGGGATTTGTACCACAGATGCAAAGCTGGTTTAACAAACGGAAATCAATTAATGTAATCCAACATATCAAGAAACTGACAAACAAAAACCACATGATCATCTCAATTGATGCTGAAAAGGCCTTCGATAAAGTGCAACACCTTTTCATGAACACTGGAGAACACTGGAGAAACACTGGAGAAAATAGGTATAACAGGCAAATACCTTAATTTCATAAAAGCCATTTATGACAAACCTACAGCCAACATTATCTTAAATGGAGAAAAACTAAAACCATTTCCTCTTAGATCTGGAACAAGACAAGGATGTCCTCTCTCTCCTCTTCTATTCAACATAGTAATTGAAGTTCTGGCCAGGGCAATCAGACAAGAGAAAAAAATCAAAGGGATACAGATAGGCAAGGAAGAGGTCAAATTATCATTATTTGCAGATGATATGATTTTATACTTGAAAGGTCCCAAAACCTCAATCAGAAAACTTCTGGATCTAATTAACTCCTTCAGCAAAGTTGCAGGCTACAAAATTAACACACAAAAATCAGTAGCTTTTCTTTACATCAATTCCAAATTAGAGACATTTTTAAGTTAAGAGAGGGCAAATGTATTACGAAGGAGAAAAAAACATTCATCAATGGCAAAATAATGCCAGAAAATATGATATGTTTTAAGTCTCAAAAAGAGTTTTAAAGGTATTATAATACAAATATGTTTTTTGGAAGCAATAAAAATCAAGGTCAGTAAGGCTAAATAACTTGTCTCAGAATATGTGGTTAAATAAAATCTGGAATATAAACACATACATGTAAGCCACATCTAGGCTCCAGCTGTAGCACTGTGGCATCAGATCCCATCAGATCTCTGAAGCTAAGCAGGGTCGGGCCTGGTTAGTACTTGGATGAGAGACTGCCTGAGAACACTAAGGCTTGGGGAAGGACCTGTCAACCCACTCCCAAAAAACAATCAGCCATTAAAAACCCTATGAATAGCAGACAAGGATTGACTGACAATATTGTTTCACCTGTTGTACATAGGGTTGCTGTGAATTAGACACCAACTTGATGGCAACTAACAAAAACAAGCCACATTTATACTTGCCCACTAAGTCATAGCATTTCTCAATATAAAATATTCTCATACATATACACACAGACACGCACATTTGCAAAAAACTCATGTTTATGTTTGCTGTCTCTGACAACAGCAGGGCAGTATGGTCTATTGAACAGAGTGCTAAGATTCCTGTTTGAGGGTGGAAATAAATCTTTTTTCCCCCAGTACTGAGAAGTTGAACCTAGGGCCTCACGCATAATTTTGCCTCCACTTTACCACTGAGCCAGATTTCCGGGTCATTTTTAACTTTCTATTTTGAAACAAGGTTTCCCTAAACTAAGTTGTGCAGGCTGCCTCTGGCCTCAGACTTGTGATCCACAAGCATGAACCACCATTCCTGGCTGGAAATAATTCTTAAAATGGAATTTCAGTGTGAAAAAAGTGCTTCAAAAATAATTAGTGTCTTATATAGCCATTATTTTCCACATAAGGAAAAAAGGCTTGTTGTCCAAGATCACACATTCCAGAGGCAAAACTACTATTGAAACCTAGTTCTCCTGGATAGTAGTCAATTCTGGTTAATTCATAAGACATTTTAAAATGTAATCCTTCAAGAAACTATGTACTCAGATTTTTAACAGAATGTCTTTCTATTAATTGGGCCACACTTAGAATATTCCCATCACTGTGGTGTTTTAATGGCCTTTTAAGTAATGTTCATGAAACATGGCCAGGCAGCAAGGGAAATTCAGGATATGGGAGAAAAATGACCATTTCAAAAGTGGTAGATTGATATGAAGATCAGGCACATTTATCTCTGCATTGGTTCATAAGAAATGCTCTATAACATCGTAAGTGTCAAATGATTTTCATTTGAAAATGAGCAACGTAAGGAAATACAATTGTAGTACTTCAAACACAGAGAAAGGAAAAACCAAAAGCAAGCAAGAAAATATATTTAAAAAAAATAAAAGAAAGAAAAAGTAAAAGAAAACATGATGAAGTCACCTGTCGATTATACTCAGGGGTCAGAAGCTAGAATCTTAGGCTGCATAAGAAAGAGTGCTGGTCTACATGAAATCTTCATGGCTGTCATTCGAAAGGGAAGAAGGAGTAATACAAATCCTGAAGTGGAATTAAGATACCATTTCTGAGAACAACATAATTTTTAAAGATGTGCGCTTGGTCAAGCTTCTTAATACACCACCATATTCTAAACGGAAATACAAATTTGTCTGTATAGATGGGAGGGAGGGAGAGGGGGTAAGTACAAAAGAGGAAGAAGAAAAATCTTACTTTCCCTCCAGAAGAAATTTTTCTATTTATTGGTAAGGCTGATCCTACCCTGACCTCAAAATATCTCATGGAGTATCCCTGAGACAGAAATGGGTCAAATTATTTAGGGAATAAAATAACAGGGAAAGAGAAAGCAGAGAGAGAAGCATGTAAATGTAATTTTTATAAAAATAATAGTTATAATGAAGTGGGAAGATTTAGGACCAATATAATAGTGATGCAGAGAAAATCACGCAGTACTACCTGAACAGATGCTAGTTTTGACTTTTGCAAATAAGATAATGAATCTAAGTATTACCAAGATTTTTTCAAAACAATTATATACAAAAGACTTTTAAATGAAGATATTGTAAATGTTGGGCTGGGGTTTAGCTCAGTTGGTAGAGTGCTGCTCTGCACTTTCTGAGGACCTAGGTTTGATCCTCAGCAGTACAAAAACAGGAGAAGGTGTAACAGTCTACTCCCAAAACAATCCCCAAACCATCACTGATTGAAAACTCTATGAGGGTCGCTATGAGTCAGACATCATGGCACCTAACAACAACATTACAAATGCCTTCTTACTTATCATTATGTTTTTAATGTGGATTAAAGTCTTAAAAATAATCCATTAATTAAAATAGTACATTTTTCATGGGAATGACTATTACAAATAAATACAGTGATAGGAGTTTAGGAATTTTCAGCCAGGATCAGGAAAATCAGTCCTGACAAACAGGGAACCACTGAGGCAAGATAGTCATCAAGTAACCAGTTATGTCACCCGAGTTTCAGTCAGACTACATGAGTTTCATTTCCTTAAGACCCATTCTCCTAAGAACAAGACGTTCCCTGAACTGGCCAGCAGTCACATAGCTAATCAATCACTATGTAGAAACAAAAGAAACAACTCCCCTTTAACTTTATTGGACCAACATACAGGAACCGCCCTTAACTTACCTAATAAAGTTAGCTCACAATGTCAAACTCGAAGAAAGAGCCCTGCAGCCATACCATCCTGGTGTCTGATCCTACCTGATCTCAGAAGCTGAGAAGGGTCAGGGTTGGTTAGTAGTTAGATGGAAGACTGCCTGGGAATACCAAGTGCTATAGGCTTGGAAGAAGGACCTGGCAGCCCACTTTCAAAACAATCAGCCATTCAAAACCCTATGAATAGCAGAGGAACACTAACAATAGTGCTGGGCATGGCATAATAGTAGAGGAGCACTGACAATAGTGCTGGGAGTGGCACAGTGTCAGGGAGTGTTTCCTTCTGTTGTATATGTTGTTGTTGTTGTTGCTGTTAGGTGCCATCAAGTCGGTAACTGACTCATACATAAAACAGGGGAAACACTATTGTCAGTGCTTCTCTGCTGTTCATAGGGTTTTCAATGGCAGATTGATTATTGGGAGCAGGTTGCCAGGTCCTTCTCCCATTTGTTGTATATAGAGTCACTATAATCTATCAGTTGGACCCAATTTGTCAGCACAACAAAAGGAAAGAAAAAGACCATAAAACCCCCTAGGCAACATCATCACCTCAGTTACCCAGTTGAGACCCCCTCCGTTCATATGGAGGCTTTGTCTGTCCTCTCAATAAAGTCTTCCTTGCTCTTTTTGGTCTTTATTATCTGTGCATTTATTCTTCAGTCAGTGGACCCAGGAGACTGACATCTGACACCAGAGGTGAAGCTCCACTCTCAAAAGTCTCAACAGCATGGATATTTAAAACAAAAAAAAAGTTGTATATAAAATCAAACTTGATAAATGCTTAGTTTAATAATTACAGTTTCCCAAAAAGCTACTAATACTTTTTCATGAAACAAAATATCCTTTCCTTATTAAATTTAAAAATAAAGCAGCATAATTGTTTACTCTTTCTGAACCATGAGTTTTGTTCTAAATCCTGGTGGGAATGAGATAAAATAAAAAAGCGATAGCAACTTGTCAATGGCAACCAAGTATATTTCCCATACTATTGTATTTACTGGCTTCGAAAAATATTTTATATTGAAAGTAGTTATAAAACTTCTTGGAATGAGTATAAATCAGCTAGTGATTTGACAGACTAATTTCTGGAAACTTTAGACATTAATGCTCACTCCTATTTTGATTTGCATTTTTTTAACCAGAGAAATTCTAATGGTGAAGTGACAGCAGGCATTTATAAATAACCACATAATGAGAGCTGCAAATTCTTTCAAAGTAAGACAAATGCTCACCTGAGGAGATTGGGATTTACCAGGGCTGAAAGGGAATGAAAGATGTAATGGAAATGCGGTAGGGGGTTAAGGTTAGAGATCAAAGACCACCTGAGGAACTATGGCATTCCTATCTGGTTTAATAGACTCACTGAGAGAAGGGAGTGGGAGGCATCAGCTTTAACAGTCACAGACAGTAGATGCTGATAAATTCTCAAATAACTGCATTTTCAGGACAAATAGCATTTTTCTCTATACTTATAACACAGAAGTGAACCCATTCCAAGATGCTGTCAGAATATGCAATGTGTTCAGGAGCTAAAAATAAATGAATAAATGATTGAATAAATATGTACTTTAATTAATAATTATGTTAATTAATATAGCAAGTAAAATTGGGAAAACTAATGCCATCTTTCTTTGGAAAATAGAAGTACCTTAAGACAAAAAACAAACGGCCACAAGCAATGTCTTTGGGCAGTGCCTGCTGGCAATTAGTTGAATATTTCATAATGTTAGGGTGAGAAAACCACTGGAGAATGCCAAGGTTCTTTGGATGAATGAAAGGTGTTTTGTTTTGTTTTGTTTTGTTTTGTTTTTGCAATACTGAGGGTTGAACCCAGGGCTGGCTTGCTTTGCAAGTACTGTACCACTGAGCCACACCCTCAGCCCTTTTTTTGTTTGTTTGTTTGTTTTCACTTTTTGAAACAGGGTCTCACTAAATTATGCAGGCTGCCCTCTGGTCTCAGACTTGAGATCCTCCTGCCTCTGCCTCCCAAGTAGCTGGGAATACAGGTATGAGCCACCGCACCTGGCTGAATGAAAGTTTTTTGTTTTTTGTTTGTTTGTTTGTTTTATAATAAAGATTTTGCCTGTGAGAAAGAAGGGTCTGTATTACATTACCAATTAAAGAGAAAAAGGAGCCTGATGATTGTGAAGCTAAAATATTACTCATTATTATTCTTTTTAAACTTTCCAGAGTAATATATCCTCTGGGAATCTCCACTATAGTTTTTTATAAAATAACTTATGAGTAGCTTGGGACAACCAATATTCAATGAAACTTAAACCTTTTTGGGTTTCTGGTAGGAGATATGACACACAGGGACACACAAATAGACATACGCACACACACACACACACACAGAATGGATTCCTAAAGCATTGCTATGTCTCTCTAATTCTCTAAACTAGTTGCTATTGTTGTTAGATGCTGTGGAATCGATCAGACTCATAAGAACCCTTATAGGGTTTTCAATGGCTCATAGGGTTTTCAATGGCTGATTGTTTCAGTATTGCTTCTGGAGTGTATTGCCATACTCTTCTCCCATTTTTGCAGTGCTAGAGATCAGACCCAGGACCCCAGAGATTGCAGAACATCACTCTACCAACTGAGCTAAACTGGACTCTCTGACATTTCTACTGACAATCATGCTGGCCTCCAGCTCCAGAGTCAGCCAGTCACATGTCAGAGAACTAGAATTCAGTTGCCTCCTTAATCTGAGGGTTCTTTCCAGACAGTTGTAAGCTATGGGCCTAGTTCAAGCTATAAAGATTAAGAAAGTCTACGAGAGAATTGAAGGCCAACTAAATACATATCATTTTACTTTTACTGGCTGTTATTAATTTCTTCCAACTTGCCCCTTTGCCCATTCTACCAACTTCAAAATACACTCCTTAAAGCATCATTAAAAGACTGATACTCCAGTATTTTTTGAAAGATTATCTACACTAAATAACACCAGACACTAGAAAATACCAAGCATAGATATCTTTTCCAAATGAGGTTATAAAATACTGCCTTACGTACTTAATTTGTGTTGGCAGTCTTGGATATTTTGGTTAATTATCAGAAATTAGCTTGAGGGAAGGATTAATCTTTTTACTCAGCCAACATACAACTGGTAGTTTCTAGTTAGTCAAGTCCCCTGACAGCTTCCCCTATTTCTTATCATTATCAAGAAAAAATGAAGGCTTGTCTGGTGAAAGAAAGTCCTTATTATCCACTTTAATTCATTAAGTATCTGGCTTTTGGTTATGGAACAAAACATGCCTGGATGTGTTTTTTAAAAAGCTTTCATATTTAGTAAGTAACTATTGTCTTTGTAGAGAATTTCTGCTTTGTTTTCCTCCCTGAGTCACTCAAAGAATTATATCTTTAAGTTTGATTGCAAAAGAAAGAAACTCCTAAAAATAGAAGAAAGAAAACTACAATATTCAGATTTCATGCATACCTGAACTCATGACTGTTATGGGAAGCAAGAGAGCACAGAGGAGTGATTTGTTGATCGGTTGGTTGGTTGGTTTTTGCCAATGCAATTCTAGAGGAGACTTGAGAAAGGGATGGGGTATCTGCCACAGGCTACACCTTCCACCCCCACAAACAGTTATCACCATTGTCATATTATTAGTCCTTAAACAAGGTTTGCTTTTTCTAAAAGAAGAAAAGTAAATTCATATAAATACAAGAATCAGCACCTCCCAGTAAATTTCAGGGTTTTTGTTTGCGGTGTGTGTGTGTGTGTGTGTGTGTGTGTGTGTGTGTGTGTGTGTGTTGCTGTTGTTGGAAAAAAATAATTCAGTCTGGCTGGGGGTATAGCTCAGGAGTATAGCACTTGCCATAAAAGTAACTGAATCCTTTTGGGTCATTTTTCAAGGTAAATTTGAGATATCTTATGACAGAAAATAATAAAATTTCCACCCTCAAGCACACCATGTTGTATACAAGAGAATCTGAATTAAGGTTAAAGAAAAAAGAATAAAAAGTGCTATCATGTGGCACTCTTGGTATCCATCTTGATGAGAGTAACCAGTGAAGCTTTAGCTTAAATTTACCTCCTTCCACTCACTGTCCTGCTGATATTAACATCACCATCCTTTCTGCTTTCAGATGTTCAACATAGACACTTGGTTTTTGTCTCCTTCAAGTGTTAATTATTCCTCTTTTAAAAGATGCTACTGCCTAAAATTCCAATAAGACAGTGTTTTCCTCAAGAATTAAGGCCAATCTCTCATCACACTTCAAGATAAAACTCTTCCTCTGGCAATCAAGGGGTGCAATGACTTGATTCTAACACATGTATCCAAACTCATCTCTTCAGATAATACTGTCTTCAGTCTCACTATTTCCTTCCCTCCCCAAGCATGCCTTAGTATTTCCCAATCTCTGCTCATGCTGTGCCCTTCCTCTTTCATTCTCTCCTCAGCTATACAAATTCTATTAAATCTCCAGAATAAATCTGGAAATTAAATCTAGATATTTAATGGAATTAAGTCTACTCCTAAAAATCTTTTGTAATTATGATTTTTGTCTCTACTGCACACACTTGTCCACTTAATGGCAGATTTATCTTGAATTTAATCTGTGCCTGACTCCCCATTCCTACACATTTTAGGGAGTTTGTCTCTGCCTGTCTAACTCCCCCAGTCATGTCATCTTTTGAGAGGCCAGCAAACATATTTATCATTTTTTCATGTCCCTTAGTAACATCAAGCATTTAATTCTCAACTAGGAAATATTCAAGAAATATTTGCAAGAATATTATAGAATAGGCTAGAAGGAAGCAAAGAAAATGGCCAAGAAGATGTTGAGGGATATACTTCAAATTAGCTCATTTGAAAATGGATGTGAAGTTATGTTATCAAGTGAGTCCATCTGTGTGGGGTGGAGCCAGTTGGGATGGACTGAGGCTGACTGTGCCTAAGTAATTATATATCATGTTAGTGATTTGGGAAACTTGAGGTGTGGGATGATACAAGTAAGGCTAGTGATATTATGAGCAAAATAAGATCTATAAAGTGAAACTGAGTTTCAGAGATAATTTGTGTTGTAGAAGACAATTATGTTAAAATAGGTTAGACATGATAGTAGTTTTGATTACCTTCCTCTTTGCAAGAAAATTGTGTTCACTGGAAGAACTGTTTCCTGCACCTGTAGCAGAAATGGACTCTGAATTTCAGAGTCAGAGGAGATGATAGCTCACATTTTAAAAACTTTTTTTCTGGATGAAAATAACCTCCCCAGTGTTCACTTTCTATAATCTCTATCTTAAGTGTGGGGAAGACTTAGAACTTGAATAGCTTCCAGAGGAATTGTCCCCACAGAAAAACACAAAAAAATATATAAAATAAAAAATAAATAAACTTAAAAAGTCACCTGAGTAGCCTATTCCAAAAGCAATGCTATGTCAACTTACCATAATAGCTCACAAATTTTACCAACTGCAAATGAAATATTGGGTTCTAAATTAAGAAAACTAGCAACTCAGAATTTCCATTATAAAAGTCTGATAGTTAAGCAAATAATTGGTTTAGTTTTAAAACTATTTTCTCTTATATCTTGACAGAATGATATGACTAACATCTATTATCAGAGAATTTGGAGCATATTAAATTTCCCATAAATGTTAAGCAAATTATAAATCAAACCACCTCAATATTTTACTGTTCAGATGACCTTTGTAACTTATCATTTGAATCATGGATGAAATTTTTATGGGATACTCATGATTGGTGTTGTTGTTGTTGTTGTTGTTAGGTGCTGTCGAGTCGGTATCCAACTCATAGTGACGCTCATAGGGTTTTCAATGGCTGACTGTTTCGGGATTGCCTTGGGAGTGGATTGCCAGGTCCTTCTCCCATTTTTATGGTGCTGGGAATTGAACTTGGGACCTCAGACACTGCAGCGCAGCGCTCTACCAACTGAGCTAAATCCCAGCCCCATGATTGGTGTAGCTAAGATAAATAATACTTAGAAAGGAGACACGATCCATCTAAAATGTACCACAGACTAAGCATCCTTCTCAAGATGTTTGAAAATGATCGACAAGAATGCTTGTTTAAATACAGAAACAGAGAGAGAGAGAGAGAGAGAGAGAGAGAGAGCACGCAAGTGATTGAGGTTCTGATTCATAAATTTGGGGGGCTGAGAGAGCTGAACTTTCAATAGCTAATCCTTATGCAGATAGTGTGAGGACTACATTTTTAGAAACACTGATCATATTTATAGTACTTATGGTAACGCAAAAATTATTGAGTCACAATTACCTGAGAAATTTTAGAGAAATAATCCTGCCTAAACTTGATTTACATAAACACACAGCAGGTGTTTGGGTTTATTTTCCTATTGCTTTTCTGCCAGAATTCACAGAGTAATTGGAGCCTTGGTTTCAGTGTACATGGAGATGTTTTGTTTTGTTTCTCCAGATTAAGAAACCTCAAGATAACCTTTGCTAGTCCTTTCTGAATGTTCCTCTGACTATATATGCACTTGGTCGAACAAGCACATTAAGAAACTCAGGATCATAAAATTTCACTGAGAACTAATATTGTGGAAGGGAGAGGAAGACAGGGTAGTGGGTGTGGGTGAATGAGATCAAAGTGCATGGGATACATGCATGAGAACGTCAAAATGAAGCACATTATTTTGTGCAATGAATATGGTATATGCTAGTTTTTTAAAAAAACATTAATACAACCCATCTTTCAAGCAAAACTATCACTTTGTTACACTTCTGTGTTATATAATTTGCAATAAAATGCCTGGAACAGGTTGAGTCTATTTGAAAATGGCTATTAACAAAACCCTATTCACAGAAAATGTGTGTCAAATAGCAATACGAACAATGCATGGAGTTCCGACTCTGGTCTGACCACCTGAGTGAAATACCAACTTGATGACTAGGGCAAAATGAGTAACTGCAGGCTTCAGTTTCCTCATGTGTAAAAGGGTAAAATATTGTAATAATTAACACATGATTCAGTGAGCAATGCCTAGCACAAAGGAGGTGTTCAAAATATAGCTACTAATGTAGGCAAAATCTATCTGTATAAAGAGATGCTCCATGAGTTATGAATCTAATGACACTCACCTTTTAGGCATAGTAAATAAGACTTGATTCAGTATGTCAAAAGCTGGGGATGTAGCTTGGTGGTAAAGTGCTTGCCCAGCAGGCACTAAGCCTTGATACCCAGCAGAGCAAAATATATAAATAAATAAATAAATAAATAACAAATATAAATGAGTCTATTTGACTTTAGTGACTATAATTTTAACTACTACTATTATTTAAAACCACAGAACAAAATGTTGTATGCTGATCCATATACATTCATAAGAAATATTATTGTTGTTGTTGTTGTTGTTAGGTGCCGTCGAGTCCATATCCGACTCATAGTGACCCTCATAGGGTTTTCAATGGCTGAGCGCTTCAGGATTGCCTTGGGAGTGGATTGCCAGACGCTTCTCCCATTTTTGTGGTGCTGGGAATTGAACTCGGGGCCTCAGAGACTGCAGCGCAGTGCTCTACCCACTGAGCTAAATCCCAGCCCATTATTATTGTTAGGTGCCATCAAGTCGTTGTCCAACTCATAGTGATCCTATGTAAAACAGACAAAACCATATTGTTAGTGCTTCTCTGCCGTGCATATGTTTTTCAATGGCAGATTGTTTTTTGGGAGTGGGTTGACAGGTCCTTCTCCCAAGCCTACAGCACCTGGTGTTCCCTGGGTGGTCTCCCATCCAAGTACCAATGAGGCCCAACCCTGCTTAACTTCCAAGATCTGACTGGGTCAGATGCCACAGCTGCAGGCTATAAAATACAAGATAGTTAAAAATCATGTATTTCCATTTGAGTTTTCAGCTACAGGAATTCTTTCTCACTTGTTTACTTTCTCCTTCTCTCTTTCTCTTGTCTTTCTCCCCAAGCAAAAATGACCAACACATTGGATCTCCTCTTCTATTGATTTTGGCTTCTTATTGCTGGTATTGGTAGAAAAAGTAAACAAAATTCAGCTTCACTTGGGTTTCCTAAATTGCTTACCCAAATGTGCCTTGCAGTTCTTGAAAAATTCACAGAACAGGGACTGACTCTCCCCTGGGGAACATTAAGGAAAAAGAATGAAGCAAAACAAACTTATTTTATCTAGGAAATGGCCTCATATGTGCAGCAGTATAGCTTCAAGGATGGAAACATGAATGGCTCCTATGAAAATGCCCAGGTTTTCACTGGGTGTTGTACAAGAGGAGACATTCAAAATATTTAACAAACTGGTACAGCAAGGGCATGAAAAATTCAGAGTGGACAGCGGCCATAAATAACCAGTAAGTCTATGCTCTGCATTCTGGCCTACAACAACCGGTCTCTAGAGCTGAAATGATTCTTTGTTCCTTCAGCAGTGTTTGCAACAAAACAGGCTCTCAGCAACTATTCTCCAACTGAGATACACAAAAATGTGATAAAGGGAAGTAGAGATTATAATTTTATGGAAGATCTTAAAGCTATTAACACAAGTTCATAAAAATATATAATATTGAGGTATGTTAATTGATGAATAAAAATTGTCCAGATAAGATAGAAAAACTGTGGCAGGTCAAAACAAAGAGAAGTTACAGCCACAGACCTGCCTAAGAAACTTGGAGTTTTCCTACACCATCGTAGAGTGTTACATGCCAGTTTTAGTTTTCCAACATTTAATGAGGATTATTTTAACCTAGGCAATGTTCTTGTTCAGAAACATGCTGACCAGAATGTGTTAGGCAGTTCTTTATTAAGACTGGACTCAAAATAACTGCCAAGTGAACTTAACTATCATTTCAAAAACCCCTGATAAAAAATTAAATATTTTCTGTGCAGGAAAAAGAAAAAAGTATGTACAAGCATGTGCATTGAAGGTAAATGTGGCGAGAACCATGAGATTTAAGTGTTATTCTAAGAGATTAAATGAGGAGAGAAGAAAGCCTTTTTCATGTGCTGCACTCAGCAAGAGATCTCTAACCCTAGCAAGGTCGGACTGTCTTTTTAATTTTTTTTGTCCTGATATAATTTTATAATTACTTTTTCCTCTTATCAATTTATATTTTTTTCTTCCTACTGAATACTGAATTTGTATAAGACAAACATACTATAGGGTTAACTTTTTTCCTCCTAGAAGCTAACTGTACTTGGAAAACACATTCTATTCAAAAAATATTTGCAAAATCAATATATTGAAGAAAGAGTATTAGAAACTTTATGGGGAACATCATTCTTGTGTTTGATATTTGGCTTTTAACCAGGCACAGTGGCCTATGCCTGTAATCCCAGTGATGCAGAAGGCAGAGGCAGGAAGATCGCAAGTTCAAGACCAGAGGAAGTCTTCATAATTTAGTGAGACCCTGTTTCAAAAAGTAAAAAAGTGGGCTAGGCGTGCAAAGCATGCAAGCACGAGGCCCTGGATTCAACGCCCAGTACTGCAATAAGTAAGTAAGTAAATAAATAAATAAACAAATTGGCTTTTAGGGACACATTTTAAATAAAATCAAGGAACAACATCTATTTCTCAAATGTATACTGGTGCCCTTCTAAGTACAAGACACCAAGCTGTGAGTTGAGCAGATATATCTTTCTACCAGGACAGATTCAGAGACACACACCAAGATTTATCTGACCTATGATATGGATTCTTCTAGAAGCATACATAAAACACAGATTGGCCAGTTCACTTTATTCAGTTCCAGGAAAAAGTCTACCACAACGTGCTTTAATTGAAACGAATACTACAGAATGGGAGTCAAATTTGGGCTCAATGGATATGGGTGCCTTTTTTGTCAAATTTCTTGATCCTTATATGAGATTTGGGAAATGCTACTCAAAATATTTGGCTCTGAGGCTTTCATTTTCTAATACACTTTAAACACCATAAAGTGTTAAGTTTGAATGTAAAATAAATGTACATATTTGTCACCTATATATTCGCTATATATCCTATTGTTGTTGTTGTTGTTAGGTGCCTTCGAGTCGGTATCCGACTCATAGCGACCCTCTGTACAACAGGGGAAACACTATTGTCAGTGCTTCTCTGCTCTTCATAGGGTTTTCAATGGCAGACTGATTTTTGGGAGGGGGTTGTCAGGTCCTTCTCCCAAGCCTACAGCATCTGGTGTTCTCAGGCGGTCTCCCATCTAGGTACTAACCAGGCCCGACCCTGCTTAGCTTCCGAGATCTGAAGGGATCCAATTCCACAGGGCTACAGCTACAGGCGTGTATATCATATTATACAGGTATAAATTAGGGAGAGGAAGAGAGGAAATCATAAGAATGGTTCCATGAGTCTATGAGCATTTACAGGACTGTTTTTTTCTATAAGGTTCAGTGTTTACTACTGTTAAAGGTGTACTTCAGTTTATACAATTTTCTATTTTTTCCTCCATTTACAGCCTGAATAGTTTTCATGTGAAAGTATAAGCTGTAATTTTAAACAGAAACAGCAAAGTCAGAAAGACATATTCAGACTGTCCATTGAAAAGAATAATACCAACTATAAGAATTGGTTGATTCTAAATGTGCAGGAAATTCTATTTGGCCTAATTTGAGAAAATATCTATTGCCTGCTATTAAGCTCTTTTATGATTAGGTTTTCAAAGTACAGTCTGAAATTACAATTCACACAAAGTGAAAAACCAAGAGGATAAGAATCAATGGTGTTTATGACAGATTTTTTTTATCCTTTTGCAGTGTCAATCATTACACTCCCTTCTTGCTACCAAACACTCTTTTCAGCCAGAATCTTTATATGGATTAAAGTCATCTTTAAGATCACTAGCATTTTAAAGGTAAATTGTTTTGATTCTTAATATATTCACATCTTATTTATATTGTCTAATTTTTTAAATATCCAGTGGATAAGGAAAAACAAATTTAAAACTATTGAGAATGTCCTAGAACTTTGCAGTATGGAAAGTGAGGCATAGAGAGGGTGATACATTGCTTGGCTTATTTCCTAAAAAGGATTAAAATAGAGATTCTTAGTTTCCATTTTGATGTGCTTCTCGCAAAATTATGTTCTCGCACAAGGATAATAGGATGTTTGTCCTTGAAAGCAATTTTGAAAACCTAGATTTTCAATCCAGCTATAACAGTAATTTGATGTATTGTCTGAGGTGACTTTTGCTCCCATTTGCAACAAGGCCAAGCCTCATCCTATGACACTCCCCCCACCCCAAACACTGACAGTATGGAACTCCTGGGCTAATATTGATGAAGAATCTGAGTGTGATTTTCTACTTCTAGCTTTCCTTAAAAGGTGGAAGAAAAAAATAAAAGTTTTTGCTTATTCAATATCCTACACCCCTTAACAAACAAAACATAGATTTAAAAAACCCTAAATTTATTTTCCCCCTTTATTCATATCCAAAGGCCTCACAACTTTTTCTGTTCTCTGTAACCTATTATTGTGAATTTTGGAGTCAACACATTAAAACTGCCATGAAATGCTTCATGGATATTAAATCCTGTCACAAAACAATGGTAGCTATCCTTAATGAGTAATTAGATAAATCACAAGAGTTTATTTCTGTCCTGAATGCCATTATAAAAAGGTAAAAATATAACATACTTTTAATCCAGTAGAGACATTTAAGTATGTGTGACTCAAAGTTCAAATGACTGAGTTATAACCTAAATAGAAATTCTGACAGTGGAGTCTTGCTTTGCAATAATATATGCTGATTGCAGAACAGTGCTTTACAATTACTTGGAGAGTATCTTCTAAGCTCTGACATGTAGTCAGCCGCAGCAGTCAGTGATCCACAATGAAAATCTTTTGATTTAAACAGCTCATGCTTTGGAAAATCTGATGAGTTATAATGTTGATGGTTATAAACAGCATAGCATGTTTAACAAGGCCAGGTTATCCACCTAAATCATCTTGTGGGCACTGAAAATTAATTACCCTGAAAAATTCCAAGAAAAATATGCATTTTGACACCAGAGAAATACTTTTAGATGAAAATGGCCATGGTGTCTGGTTACAGAATGAAGAATATTTATAAAAATTTGGCTGCAGCTGCTTCTGAACTTAGAAAAATATTACTTTTGGGGGGTTTTGGTGGTGCTGGGGATCAAACTCAGGGCCTACCACAGACTAGGTAAACACTCTGTCTTTAAACTCCATCCCTAATCTTTTTTTGTAATTTTTCTTTTTCTAAAAAAATCTTGTATTTGAATTACCACAAAACTTCAAGGATTATTCTGCTTTCGATAGCAGCATCCAGATACAAGAACATAGAAGGTCAAAATATTTAACAGAACCACCTCCAGCTAACCAATTTTACACTTTCTTTCATTTAATTTCTTATATACTGGTGTTTAATGAGGAAAAATCCTAATTTGCAGTGGAAGATTCATTAGCATGAGGTAATCTCTCTTGTGAGGCATAAATGCATAGCGTTTTGAAGAAAAACGTTTATCTCATCATGTGCTCTATAGAGGCAATGGCTTTAGGAAAGAGTGGATGTGTGGTGCGTAGTTTAATTCTCTGTTCAAACAAATTCAAAATAAAATTATCTTGATAATACCAATTCATTGCACTTTGTTAAAGACTGGAAAAATTAAGTTTCATGTTTTCCTACAAAATTAGCCACTACTTTAAAAAATGTTTGGGAGAAGGACGTGGCAATCCACTCCCAAGGCAATCCCGAAACAGCTATTGAAAACCCTGTGAGGATCATTATGAGATGGATACGACTCAACAGCACCTACCAACCAACTTAAAAGATGTTATTCAATATAAGTAGGATTTTGGAAGTGCAGATTATTTAATGAATCCATATATTTTCATGCTTCAACTGATTCCAAACTACTTTATCTCTGGGTTTTGAGTTAGGATCAACAAACAAATCACAAACATACATTGTAGAAAATATTTATACCATTTTAGGATTCTACATAAACTCATATACAATTAAAATATAAATGACAATACTTTAAAGACCACCTGCTAAATATAGCACCTAATTATAGCAAATCATATTAGACTACAAAACAAGTGAAATTAAGAGTTGTTGAATTTAAAATAACTAATGTAAGCTAATTAACCTATTCATTTCTTATGGATTCCACAATATACCTGGAGTCCGTTTCATGAAAAAGCATGACATAACTATAAATTAAAAAATTAAATGCCCAGGCAAAACATATAGCAATAACTCTCTGAATAACACTCGTATTCCCTTCAAGGGAATTTTAGGGAATAGAATGAAAAGTGTATCTCTACTTACTAAAATTAGGATTAGCATTAAGAAAATGAAACAAAACAAAAAACCACCAAGGGAGTTCATCTATAAAATGATGTAAAGGGAAAGGAGTTTTGAGTTTGCTCATGAATTGCCTGAGAGGCATTCCATTTCAATCTACTGTACATGGTACTCTGATTATTCCCAACTTGTCTACATTTATGGAGTTAGGCATCTACTGCTCTTTGTTTCCACCTTAGGGAGGTCAGAAGTCTATTTAAGGTCCTTATATTTAAACATATGAAAAATTAAATGCAATATGTTCCCCAGGTAAATATAACTCCTAGTACTAAAGAAACTTCACACACCCTGTCTTTTCTCCATTTGGCTAATAAAGCCATAGATTAGGCAGTCCTAAATGAAAATGGACTCTCATGCACAGAGTAGCCTCTGTTCTTCACCATTATTGAGATAAGATAATGTACAAACAGTTTAATTTCAATAGAAAATGGATTTTTTTCAAATGAAAGTACACATATTTGCTGAAGATACATGAAGAAAGCAAAATAAAACACGTTTGACATAGAAGAGATAATGTATTCCATGTCTAATACATGGTAGAAATCAACCTGGAATGGTTCATCTACATTTAAATATGGTCCCTATGATACTTCCACGTTCCATGAGACTCACAGTGGTTTAAGTCTTGTTCCCAGAATTGGGAAAGGTCAAAATTTCCCTAAACCTGAAAAGTATATTTTGTAAATGAAAAGAAAGAAGAGTGTCCATTGTCATGCTTTTTTAGCCTTTTCTCCTTTCTGACATTCTACTCAGAATGATGTACAACATATATAAACCTACTACAACAGCTGTGAAAAATGCAGGAATGTTTAACTATTCCATTTGCAAAGATATAGAAAAAATGAAGAAAAGGCAACATAAGCAGTTAACAAAATTCTATTTATTCAGTCTAACACCTAATAAAGATTAAACACAAAGGAGGTACTCCATAGTCTTATTACTTGCCAGTTGAAATTATAATTTTCCCAATGGTACACTGTATTGCAATGATGAAAATATATTACTTGATTAATTATGGAGAGTTGGTAAATCTTATTAATAACTTAGGGATCTCTCCTAATGAGGGGAAAGATATATGTCAATGCCCAGAAAATAGTATAATTCACGAAATGCTACTTACTAAAATGAGAAAGGAAATATCCAATGACTTTAAGCTATAAAACATTTGGTGATATATTTTATACTTTCAAGTTTTATTTTCGATCAGTTAGTTTTGGGCCAAAAATCAGAGGAATATGTCAGTCATGCCCTATCATGTCTTACTGGTTATAGGTACCAATAGTCCAGATATACCTCTTCTGAGTTCCTTACACTAGCAGTAGGTGTAATAAACCCTACTTCCCTCTCTTTCCATGACAGCTAAAAATTTGAAATGTAATTGACAAGAATACTCTGGCTTATTGAACACTAATGATAATGCACCTTGTTCTATAGGCTTGCTAACTTCATGAAGTAAGCAGAGCGCAAATGTTGCCATATCCTCCAAAGTAAAGAAAAAGTGAGACAACTACCAATGTAAATATTAAGTCAAGACTCTTATTGCACAGCCTGGAGCAGTGAGGTGGTACACATCGATAATTCCAGTGATTCAGGAGGCAGAGGCAGGAGAATTGCAGTTTTGAGGCCAGAGGCAGCCTGTGTGATAGAGCAAGACCCTGTCTCAAAGTAAAAAGTAAAAAGGGCCAGGAAGTGTAGCTTAATGGTAGAGCACTTTCAAAGTATGTGCAAGATCTTGCATTCAGCCCCTTAGTACTGCAAATAAATAAATAAATTTATTAGAAACATACCAATGCATGAGTGCGTGCATGTGCACAAAAATACATGCGAATACACAATATTTAAATAATCTGAGGGTTAAAACTTTAAGGAAAGAATGACTTAGGCTGTTGAATAGGAACAAGTCTCATTGATATGGCTTGTCAAATGTATTTGCCTTTATTACGACTCCTTGGTTACAACGTCAGGAGTTCCGCCATTGTTTTGTGACATTTCTGAACCTCTGTCAATTAGAGAATCATCATCTGCTTCTTCACTATTGTTTTCACTGTAGAAATTTGTTGTGGGATCTTAATGGTCATTCATACATAAAAAGGAATTCAGCTGAAACTGCTGCAAGATCAACACATGCCATTCATAAACCAATATGAATTTCTTTAACTGGATTCAAACGCTCCTGCTATCAAGCTCAGAAGTGCCCTGAAAAAATGTGAGTGTCAATAGAGGAAAGGGAAATAGATTACCAACACTAGAAAAATGTTACTGTGCATTTATAGAGGTGGGTGAAGGATTTGACTTAGGCAAAATGAAACACTTTAAAATTATTGGGAGGTTAAGGAAGTAGGCCATGACAGAGCACTTGTGTAGGAGGCGCAAGGCCCTGGATTCTATCCTCAGCACTTCAACAAACAAACAAACAAACAAATACATAAATAAATCACCTGTAATTTTAGCCAGACTGTAGCACATGCTTGTGATCCCAGCACATGCTTATAATCCTAGGGAGGCTGTGGCAGGAGGATCGAAAGTTTGAGGCCAAAGGAAGACTGTGCAACTTAGTGAGAACCTGTCTCAAAACAAAAAATAAATTAAAAACGGGCTGAGAATGCAGGTCAGTGGCCTAGCACTTGTCTTGCATGTGCCAGGGTCTGCACCGGACTTGCAAAAATAGATAAATAAAGTCATTGAGACAAAAATTGAAACACTCTATCAACATATTATGTTAAGAAGCTATCTGAGACATATGTTGCCTCTGTACCAGAAAGAGAGTGGTTGAAAGCAATAAGATGGTATCATTTCAGCAGAACCATAAACAAATTTTATGCATGTGGTGTCTATATTAATAGACAGTATTTGTATGTAGAAAGCAATCACTGATATTACATTTTTGAGTAACAAGAACAATATATCAGGAAAAAGAAGGCCATGTTTTTGGTAGAATTTCAGACATTTTCAGCACAATAAAACTATGACTAGTTTTCAGCTTTATGATATATTTTATAAGTCATATATAATTTTCATAAGATATGACTAGAACCCAATAATTTGAAGCAGGGATATAAATAATCTAGTATTTTGTAAATATTCCCATAAAGAAATAATACCCGAATGTATTCATTTGGTAAGAGATCTGTTGAAATAGAAAATAGTTCATCCAGGAAATTTATAAATCCTATAATCTATATCATATATATATACATACATACATACATACATACATACATACATACATACATATATATAGTGTATATATATGTGTGTGTGCATATATATATATATATATATATATATACATATATTAGGGCACATACTTTAGTCACTTGGACTCCTTAATGCAATCAACTTTA
>VMDO01007676.1:0-11908 GCA_007922755.1 Pedetes capensis | reverse complement strand
GTTTGCAATCAGAGAGTTAACATAGTTTATTCAGATATTAAAAACTTTTAAGTAAATTTTACTTCACCTTTCCTCTAATTAGTAGAGATATTATTTTTCTTATACTCCCACTGTTATTTCATAGTGAATAAATCCATACAACTATAATTGAGGTTCACAAGAGTAATGTAGGGGGCCCACTTAGCACATAAAAGTTGATTGGCATCAATAATAACCAAGAAAATCCTAGGACAGAAAATATGATGGAAATAACCTATTTTGATTAACTAACTGGTATTTGTGGGAGAAAGTCCCAACAACCCACTCCTAAAAATCAATCTGCCATTGAAAACCCTATGAATAGCAGAGAAACACTGACAAAGTGTTTCTCCTGTTGTAGGTAGGGTCACTATGAGTAGGATACTGACTCGATTGCACCTAACAACAACAACAACTGGTATTTGAGAATTAACAGTTCTCTCCTAATTTTAAATCTAATTTATACATTTCTTTCTGCTTATCTATATTTGAAAATATACAGCTCAACATTTTCTAAGCTCATTTAATTTTCTTTTATCCTGAAATAAGCAATTACATGTGTATTGATTGTCTCTCTTATGCTTAGCATGAAATATATCCTGTAACTTATTCCTCACATCTTTTCCATGGCCCTTACATAGCAGTTCTCTAGAAGATTATTCTAAAAAAAGTGGCAATGCTTAAAGAATTCCTCTTGCAGAACGTATTAGGAAGTAATGTTACAGGTTAGCATTTTGCTTATTTGTAAACTTCATGGCTTTCTGGTGTGTTTTTCTAGTGCCCTGTTACATGACCTAGAAACAGTCAGTTCTCATTTTTCAATTCATTCCCAAAAGCATTTCTCTAAGCTCACCCACTTACAGACTCACATTTTAAGTGCAAAATTTTCTATTGCATCACTTCTCAATGCCTTGTCTACTTAGATGTAGCATCTCCAAATTTCTTTGGGGGAACTGCTTTTTTATTAATCAGTAGTGAATCCACACTCTTTCCTTTCTTTCATTTGAAACCATCTCTTATGTCTGCATGAACTATTACTGCTTACTGTAGATTATTTTTACTTGTTTTACAGGTGAGGAAATAGAACATGGAGTGGTTAGACTATCAATATTTAACAGGTGGCAATTCAGTATAAACACTTTGCTTTCCCATGTAATTATTCATTCGTTAAGTCTGTACCCCCTTTCATTTTGGATGTTTGCTAAATGAAATGCAAACTCTCAATTATTTATTCAAAATAGAAGAGACAAATAAAACCACTTACTAAACTAGATGAAACACATCTATAGTACTATAAACTATTGAAGATAAAAGACAACTTTCATTTGTAGTTTGTGTGTCTGAGTTTAATTATCAATAAAATAAATCCTTACATGTCACAGTAATAGGCACTAAAGTGATTCATAAGCACTTAAAATTGATTTAACACTATCAGACTTCTGGGAAAAAAGTAGTATACACATTTTACTTATAATAATCATGCAGCTGCAGGAAACATACTCTCATTTAACTATATGCCAAATTAAACTCTGTGACAGTTAATAATACTTTGTTTTTGCTTTTTCCAAAAATATTCAGCCATGAGCAGTTATTATTTTTAATTCCACTTCTTCCTAAAAAGATATAACTCATCTAATAAGACAAAATAATTTATAATTCTGACATTTGGACTTTAGGAGAGCCCAGAAAATAGTTTATCATTTTAATTACTAATGGTGATGTACATATAACATATTTCCTTAGGGCATACCACTTTGAAATCTCACAGTTATTTATAATAAATTCTTTGCTATAAAAAAAGAGAACATTATATTGCTTAAATGTTCCTTTTAATGCCCTTCAATTTATGAGCAAATATCAAAAGCGAACATTTTCATTTTAATTCTCTTAAATAAAATATGACAGGTAAACACTTAACATACATTCGAACATAAGTACAAAGCCTGAATTATAATAGCTTTAGAAAATGTTAGTGTTTTTTATACTAAATTGTAGATGATTCACTACTCTCTCAATTTTGGAACCATCTAGTTTTGCTAATCTAGTGCTTTGAGCCTCGTCCCCATGAAGACATTCAGGTTCCTCTCTGCTTTATACAAAATATAATAAGCTCTAATAACTGATATCTTCTTGAAGTACTGTTCACTTTTATTTATTGGTTATATTAAAATGTATAGTAAATATAACTATGTTTTAAATTATGTTATTCCATACTAAGAAAACATCTTTGTGGTTTATCTGTTCATGATAATTTTTCCTTTCTTAGAAATGTAATCTTAACTTTGTAATAAAAAAATTTGCTTTTGTTTTTGTTAGCTAGTGTCTCAAAAATAACATTTATTATATAAAATGACTGACTTACTTTTTCTTGGTTAGATGAAAATTAAAATTCTCTCTCAAAAAAGACAAAATGCTACATCCTATAAATGAGTTATGTTGTTTTTGTTGTTGTTGTTGTTAGGTGCCTTCGAGTCGGTATCCGACTCATAGCGACCCTCTGTACAACAGGGGAAACAATGTTGTCAGTGCTTCTCTGCTGTTCATAGGGTTTTCAATGGCAGATTGATTTTTGGGAGGGGGTTGCCAGGCCCGTCTCCCAAGCCTACAGCATCTGGTGTTCCCAGGCGGTCTCCCATCCAGGTACTAACCAGGCCCGACCCTGCTTAGCTTCCGAGATCTGACAGGATCAGATGCCACAGGGCTACGGCTGCAGGCATAAATGAGTTGTAATGTCCCATAATTATTTATTTCACTTGTAAACAATTTTAATTTCTAAATGGAAGTAATTTCTTGTATTAAAATACTATTAGAACTTAAAAATGCTTTCCCACAACACCAAAAAGAATTTTTTCTTATAAATGATAAAAAAAATTTCCAAAAAGTAAGGCTCATTGAAGAGCATTTTATCATAAAAAATGTTTCATTTTCTAAAGTTGTTTTTTAAAACTTCAAAGCCTATGGATTGTCATTTCAATATACATTGGGATTATTGTGCTATAATATCTCGAAAACACTATCAAGTCAACCTCGATGGTCAACAGAAGATTTTGTTTTAGTTGATATGTATTTGATATGATGCTATGTTTATATGCCATTTATATATCTGTGACATATATTCTGGAAAGATTTAATCTATGCAGTTAACTATATGACACATTTATAGTTGGACCTATGATTTGCTTTCACATTTAGGACACTCTAATATTTGCTAATTAACCACCAAAAATTTTGTTGTTTGTTTTTGTTATGTACTGTCCAGCCAGTGTCGTACTCAGTGACCCTACATACAACAGGCAAATCACTATTGACAGTGCTTCCCTGCTATTCATAGGATTTTCAAAGGTGGATTGATTTTTGGGGAGGAATGGGTTGCCAAATCCTTCTCCCAAGCCTGCAGTATCTGATGTTCCCAGGCTGTCTCCCATCCAAGTACTAACTAGGCCCAACCCTGCTTAGCTTCAGAGATCTGACGGCATGGGATGACACAGTGCTGTGGCTGTAGACAACACAAATTTAAGTGCAAACAGACAACAACAACAAAAAATATAACCTCCTACCTCACTGAATCCTTGCATACACATGTAGTTTGTGCTGCCTGATTTTAACCTGTGTCTTCTCTTTCTTACTCATAGAAAAATCATCTACAGGTCACAGCTCAGTATGTATTTCCTCTGAAACATAATTACAATTTTCTTAGTTCAAGTGTCACAAAACATACTGACATGATTTGATTCCTGGTTCTTTTTTTAGTCATACTGAAACCAAAGTTGTATGGATACTCTCCCCTAACCTAATATAATCCAGCAGAATGTGCAGTAAAGAAAATTAATATTTTACCTCAAAGTTACCTTTCCTTTGATTACCACAATAAAATTAGAACTTCAGTATCCTGGAAGAAAATATCTTATGAATATATACTAAAAGACACTTAACTATGCAAAACCTATTTAATTCATATACATACAATACCCAACCTCTTTTTGATAACCAGTTCAGAAATAAGAAAAATAATCAAGAAGGTGCTTTATTGGGAAAAATAAATTTTCACAGGAAGAGGTACAAAACATCTTTGTAAAATAATCACACTTCCCAACTTCACTTTTATTCTCATTATAAATTAGAAATCAATAAAATTTTAGTCTTATGGTGAAGTTTTCTACTATCCTCATGAAAGGGTCACAATTTCATAATTAGATCTATAATTCTTTACTGTTTCAAAAATATTTTCTTCATTTTCTTCATTACAAGAACAATTTTTTTTCTATACTCAACACAGATCAGAAAGAATTAAAATCCTGAGCAATATGCACTACTTAGTGTCTAAGAACATTTTACCCTGGTCAATTAACTAATATCCTATTACAATCAGCTAATGCACTTGTGTTAACAATTCTCTTTATAATCAGATGTTCTATTTATTTAATTGATGCCTGTTGTCCTGATTAGATGGGACAGGCAAGCTTAAATAATGATGGTTTTGTCTAGATAGTGTTTATGATTCAAAATCTTTGGTAACTTTTTTTGCTGTAAACTCCTAGAATGTTACATTCTGTGGTATCCAGAGGCACAAGATTATAGTGATAAATTCATGTTATTCAACTCCTTATTTTAAGTGGGAGTACATGTTTTTTATTTTATTTTATTTTGTTTTGTTTTGTGTGTTCACATCTAGAAAAAATTGTTAGTAGATTACAAAATATGTTTTTAATGTCATACTCTACAAAGAGATGCCAACCTCCATGACCTCCCAGGAACACAGTGGGCTATGCTATCTAGTACTTTTCTGCTCCTTGTATTCAAAATTGTTTGTTTGATTCTCTACTTCATCCTGCTGACTCAAGACAAGTAGCACGTCCTGAGATTCAAAAGAAAGTGTCAACACACCAAGATCTGTACTTTTAAGCAAGCTACTGCAATAAATTTGGTTTCTCTGGACTGAAATTAAGGAAATCTGATCACAGATCACTTCCTGACTGAATGACCTTGGAAATGTTACTATTTTCTTAGCTAGATTTCAAAAAAAAGGACATTTTTTGTTGTTGTTTTCAGTAGTAGGGTGGTGGTGGGGTTAACCAAACTCCTTGCACATGCTAAGAAAGTACTCTACCATTGACCTGGACCCATAGCCCCATTTTTATTTTATTTTATTTTATTTTTATTTTCAGACAAGGTCTTGCTAAATTGGGCAGGATGCCTCTGGACTTGAACATGGGATCCTCCTGCTTGAACCTCTAGAATCTCTGGGATTACTTGTGTGTGCCATGGGTCCTGGCAAAAAGTGTAGTTCTTCATAATTGCTTCCAGGTAAAATGACTTATAATCTATATGAATGCTTTCTATTCCAGATCTTAATAAGTAGAAAATAATCATTAAATTACTTTTTCAACTCATCTTTATTATGCTTTTTATTATTTTCAGTCATAGGGCAATAGAGAAATGGGATTCAAAATGAGGATAGAGCATGCAATCTACAGATAACAAAAGAAGCTGTAGGTCCACAAGCAAAAATTAGTAACTTTCTTGTCAGAGGGTAGCTTTGGTAAGATAAAAGCACTTTACAAGAATACTACAGCATTGGTTAACAAATACAGGACTGTGTTAAGAATTTGCAATCATCAATTCCAATGAAAATTTTTATAATTTTAACACCAAATTACAGTACCGAATTACTGCTAGTATTATGTGTGTTGATTATTATGAAATCACAGATCATTAGCAATAGAATTCATTATCTCTAATTTTACTATGTTATGAATGAATTCCTTTAATAATGGCCTTGAGAAATTGTCATACAACCTAAATTTTAAATTCTTCAATTATAAAAATATACTTCACAGACTATTCTATCAGCCAGCTTTTATTGAGCATTTCTTTTTCTTTCTCCTCCTCCTCCTCCTCCTCTTCCTCCTCCTCCTTCTTCTTCTTCTTCTTCTATTTTTGTTAGTACTAAGGGGTTGAAACCAAGGTCTTATATGTACTTTGGAAACATTTTTAACACTGAGCTGTACCCCAGGCCCCTTTCTATTTTTTTTAATCTTGAGAGGGGATCTAAATTATGCAGGCTGCTTCTGACCTTGAACTTTGGATCTTCCTGCCTCCACCTCCAGAGTCACTGGGATTACAGGAATGAGTCATCATACCTGGTCTATTGAGCAATTCTTACAGCATTAAATTTTATGATTATACAGAAACATTGTTTCCCCATGTCATCTTGTTGACATTTGTTCCACCACTAAGAATCACAAAGAATGATCTGAAACCTTCACTTCTCTTCTGCACTGAAATGTTCTAAACATGTCTTCTTAATCTTCTTGCCTTAAGATCGCCATTTTCTTAGATCCATACAGGTTTAAGCAAATGTAGTGTGTATGTATGAATGTATGTATTTCAGTTTAAAATTATAATCATATTTTTTTCTTTTTGAATGAGAATCATTCTGAGAATTTGTGTAGTAAATCTGTGAAATAAAAAGTAATTGGTCACATGATCACAGTGCTACATGCCATTTAGTTAAATAAAGCCAGTTGTCAGAATCCTTCTCAAGAGAGAGCTCCAGAAAGAAAAAATGTCAACATTTGTTTTCACTAAAGATTTTATCTCTGATCTAGCTCAGTCTCTCTATTTTACAGAAGAGGAATCAAAGCCTCAGAGGGGTTAAATACAATTGGCTGGAAAATTTAACATAAAATCCCAATTTCTAAAATACCTAGTATTCCATATTCTGTAAAAAGTCAGAAATTACTTTAAAGATGACTTATGTTTATGATGTTGGTTATGTGATTAATCCATATCTCCTGATTTTCACTCTGCTCTTTGTATGATACTCAGCAAAAAAATATTAAATTAGATATAATGCAAATGACACACATCTTCAGTAGCAGTGAGAGACAAAGAAGATATAGGTTCTCTGATGTTTTAAGAATTTTGCCTAAGAACCTTATATGTAATCAAATACCTAAAAGGTATTGCATTGGGAACTGAATGGCAGAAAAGCAGAGAGGAGATACATATATTTAGGTAACTTAGAAAGCAACACTTGGTATTATCAAAAAAAGAATTTATGTAGGCACTGGAGCTTTTGCGAACATAAAGTCAAGCACTCAAATTACCATATGGAAGGCTTTCATTAAGATTACATAGGTTTATAATATATGAAGCCCATTTGAGAATGGAAGTCTTGGGTAGGGTCAGAGAAAAGCCACATTGCATAAAGTGTTCTCTGCCAGCAAATTAATTACATTTCACCGTTCTAGGAAAGGCCATATATTCTGTGTAGGCACTCAGTGAAAGTCAGATGTGCAGGGCCTCTGAGAGCTTGCTGTAATCTACTCATAAATAGAACTCACCAAGGGACATTGACAGCAATTTGGCACTAAGTAAGAGTTTGCATAAGTGAAAAAATCTGCGTTGTAGTAACTTTTATTAGAGAAAGCTCAGATTTGATTGCCCATGCTTCACACTTCAGTCTTTGTTCTATTTCGAACTCCAAGTAATGTATCACTACATATGAACTCATATTATTAGTCAGTCAAGTCAAAAATTTGCACTTAGAAAATAGTTTTCATTTTGTTATGTCATTTTCTTTCACTAACATTATTATCCAATTCAGGATATTTTATTTTTTAGTGTTGAATTTGCTACAAAGATGAATGAGTTTCTTAGGTGAACTTTCACCTTAATAAGGACAAGAAAGTCTTCATCAAATACTATAATTTCAAATTAATTATTTTATTGTTGTTGTTGTTGTTGTTAGGTGCTGTCAAGTCGGTATATGACTCATAGTGACCCTCATAGGGTTTTCAGTGACTGACTGTTTCGGGATTGCCTTGGGAGTGGATTGCCAGGCCCTTCTCCCATTTTTGCAGTGCTGGGAATTGAACTCGGGACCTCAGAGACTGCAGTGCAGTGCTCTACTTGTATTTGTTTTATTTATATACCCTATACTATCCAAAGCACACACTTACTATGCACAAATTCAGGCCAAAGCTTTAGATAAATTCCATCTCTTTTTTTATCCCTTGAAGATATTTAAATGAATTTGTGAGTTCCTTCAAACTCACTAAATATGAAAGTATAAGCTGTGGGAACTCATCCTAAATTTCTTGTTTTATGAAAGAACATTCTGCATTAAAGGGGAAAATGAGAATAACCAGAACACTAAAACGACTTGTAACCAAGTAACATAGAAAAATTAGGAAGACTGGGCTGTAAACCAAAAACAAATATGCAGACAGACATTATATATATCTAGACATTAAGAGATAGTGTCTGTCTGAATTTAAGTCTGAAATGTTTTCATTTGGAAAAGAAGTAAAAATTATTTTGTGTTTTCCCAAAGAGAAAACCCAGGGTAAATTGATTCAGGTTATAGTAAAGTAGATTTTAGCTCAATAAAAGAAAATCTGTGGAGTTGAAGATATCTCAAAATAGAGTGAGCTTGGTCTGCATTTTGTGTCACTGGAATTATTCAAGGAGAGATGAATAAATCATACAAATTGTGTTGAGAGATGTATGCACAATGTAAGACTCGATTGGTTGACCACTAATATTTCTATCCATCCTGAAAATGCCATGACTAATTCAGGAAATATTTATTCTATGCTCCAAGAACCCCACATAAAGAAAAACAAATAAAAAGTGATCCTTATCTTCACAGAACTAAAACATGAATTGATTTTATGATTATTTTGATATGTATTCTAATTCCCCATCAAGTCCTATGCCAGTTATAGCCTCTTGGTACAAGCTGTTTTTAATTGAAAACACAGAGATCCAAATTAATGCTTAACCCCTTACCTTGCTCTCAAAAGTACTGCTTCCATAGAAATAGTCCTTAAAAGTATACAGTGTACACAAATCAGTGTACTTAATAAGCTCTTTTGCATCCCAGGCAGTTTACCTCAGTGGCTTTTCAAATAAAGGAAACACAAACTCAAAATTTTCTTTCTCTACCTGCATTGAATTTTTCACTTCTAGTTTTATTTAAAATTCCTACATAATCCTTTCATTGTCCAAGGTTTTCAATATTTCATTCATATTAGAATTCCTTTTCAATTTATTTACTTTTTGTAAACTCTTTGCTTCTTTTTTGTCAAAGATTTTTTCCCTCTTTGTTTTGGCTTCTTTTCTTTATCTACATCTTAGTTGCCCCCTCTTTTTAAATATATCCTGACAAGGCTATTTTCATATCTGGTGTGCATGTTGTTTATTTTCCTATAATGTACTATATATTTTTTTTCTTATCTTCATTTCCTAAATCTCTAAGGTATTTTAGTTGGATTTCTTTTTTTTCCATGGGAGATAGAAGAAGTTCTGTGTTTCTTTTCCAACTGCTGGATTTAATAAATTTTATTGAATTTGAATTACCAATTCCTTTCCTATTGATGCACTAATTTTATATTTACTTGATTTTCAATTACAGGATCTAAATCTGAGGAACTATATTAAATTATCTTTATGAAAAAACATATTGAATCATCTGTGAAATTAATAGTGACCAAGACTCAGAAGCTAATGGGAATGAAAAAAGAGGTGATATATAAGTGAGGGGAAAGATCCTTCTTCAGGTAATACAGATAAATGACTGTTCTATAAACATTCATTCATTTATTCAATATTCGATGAGTTTTTTCAAAAAAGTAAAATCACTGTAGACATTGAAGATATAATGAAAGATAAGGTAGAATCACTATTCTGTAATGAGTCAGAATTTAGTATCAGTAAGTGTCACAGGATTGTACAGGAGAGACCAGGAAAAGCTACATAAAGCACGTCCCACTTGAGACAATCCTTAGTGATCTTGGCCAGTTTAGACTTCCCCAAGCTTCAGTTTTCTACCTACTAAATATAGATAAAAATAACTTTTAAAGCAATGCTTTTTGGTGTGGATGAATTTTAAGAATGGAGGTGAATGTCATTAACACTATATCTCTCAGTAGATGTTTGCTGTTATTATTGTTGATTTTTCCCAATAAGTGTGGGTAAAGTGATCTCCTGAAAGAGAGATCTAACCATACAAACACCTGTGGATGTATACCACTGAATCCACTGAGAAGGATGTGAAGGCCAGAGCATGGGGTGCATCCAGGACAACAGCATTACAAAGACTAGAAATATGAGAGGAGGGAGCATGAAAGGCAGTCAAGGATCAGAGTTTTATTTGGCAATAAGCCATAACTTTCTAATTAAAGATAAATGGTCCAGCCTGACATTCATTTCCTTTCTAATTTTCCTGCTATTCCAAAACATTTAAAAATAGTGGAAGAACTGAGTATGATTTTTGAATGTTCAGCAAAAATGCAAGCAAATGAAAATGATTTGGTTTGTTAATATACAGAAACATGTCCTAATTACGCCACTGTTTTAAAGAATGTTCCAAATAGTGCTGCAACACACATGCACTCCTATAGCCAGACTGAATGCTTTAAGATATCTGCCAATAGACTTCGTAGCCCAAAGGTAGCATTCCATTCTAGTAAAATGTCCCTAAGAACCCGAGGGAGTCACAATGACGCAAGGCAGAGCTTCAGTGATCTTCTAAACAAGCTCCTGCGTGAGCTGGAAGGATCGGTTCCAGCAGTGGAAAAGGAAATCAAGAAGGCAGGTGTTTAACCATGATGACTGTGTGTTCATGTTCATAGTTGATGACTGTGCTAGAGCTTGAGCCCTGAGGGTTCAGCTCCTTTCAAAATGTAGAACCTTGAACAGAGGTCATCTTGGACTGCTTGAACACACCAGCCCTTCCATCCCACTCAAATATCAACAGCTGAATTGACAAAACTAAGTTTTGCAAAAAGTAATTAGCATGCATTCAGCTTTCACATCTGAAGGGCATTGCTTGTAGGGTATTTAGATTTATTGAAGTGGCTTGTGCTTAATTTTCTATAACCAGGTGAGTAAGTATTATAATTAGTGTGCCAATGATTTTGTGCAATGCTTTTGAAAATGCAAATATTACGATAACTGAATTAGAATTCACAAAATATTTCTATTTTATACTTTGCCAAGATGTTATACAATAGGTGTTTGCGGACCACTGAATGTGGCATATTTATACATATAAGTTGCATTTCTTTCCTATATAATTGTTTGAGCATGTCATTTTTATTGAGAATTGTATCATTATTTCTTATACACATTGAAGAAAAAGCTACAAAACTGTGCAGGGAATTCTGAAATGCATAGCATGCTGGCAATGTAAAGTCAAACTCAGATTAAACAATTCTTCCATATCATAAAGCTCTGTGTAGTGCATAAATGTCTCTTCTAAATATATAAGAGATAGGTTACTAGTGGAGAACTCAGAAGAGGGACAACTGCACTGCTTCATGAGAGCCACCATACCTGTTGATTAATGGAGAGGCCTTAACAGCACTCTTCTTCCATGCGTCTTGCCATGAGGAAAGGGAAGGAAGGGAAAGGTAGTGATGGCAGCAACACCTGGGGAAGGGAGATGGGGAAATATGTAAAGGGAAAATCAGTAGCCCCTACACCATGGTGTCCATCCATAGACCCTATCAATAAAACAATTTCCAAAAACTCTGAACCTCTTTTCTTTCCTTTTTAAAAAAATCTTGATAAATTTCAGAGGTAATCTTAAAAATTAGATATTTTGAAAGGTCATGATGTGAATAATCTCACAACTATAATTCTCCTAGTCCGGGGCACAGAGGGCTACTACACATAATGAGCTACCATCCTATTCTTACTTTTTAACTACACAAGATAGCTTAAGCCAGAAATAGACTTATTTTAAACAATAGATTTAAGAAAAAAAAAATGGATAGGCCTAATAAAATGTATTGTCTTTCCAATACATAGTAGTATATTATTTCTTCATTCTGCTTCTACCTCACAATGCACAAAATACATCTTCTTTTTTACATTCAAG
>VMDO01007675.1:49465-89688 GCA_007922755.1 Pedetes capensis | reverse complement strand
AGACAATCATATGGTCTACTATGCTGGGAATGATAAACTAAAGAGAAATGGGGTTGCATTCATCATCAAAAAAGACATTTCAAGATCTGTCATGAAATACAATATTGTCAGTGACAGAATAATATCCATATGCCTACAAGGAAGGCTAGTTAATATGACTATTATTCAAATTTATGCACCCACCACTAAGGCCACAAATGAAGAAAGGGAAGACTTCTATCCGCTTCTGCAATCTGAAATAGATCAAACATGCAATCAAGACATACTGATAATCACTGGTGACTGGAATGCAAAGGTTGGAAACAAAGAAGGCGGCTCAGTAGTTGGAAAATATGGTCTTGGTGAAAAAAAAAAGCTGGAGATCGCATGATAGAATTTTGTCAGACCAATGACCTTGTCGTGGCAAATACATTTTTTCAACACCATAAATGGAGACTATACACATGGACTTCACCAGATGGAACATACAGGAATCAAATTGACTACATATGTGGAAAGAGATGATAGAAAAGCTCTATACAAAATGTCAAAACAAGACCAGGTGCTGACTGTGGATCAGACCATCAACTTCTCATATGCAAGTTCAAACTGAAGCTGAAGAAAATTAGGACAAGTATACGAGAACCACCGTATGACATTGAGTATATCCCACCTGAGTTCATAAATCACCTCAAAAATAGTTTAATGCATTAGACACAAATGATAGGAGACCAGAAGAGCTGTGGCATGACATAAAAGATATCATTCAAGAAGGAAGCAAAAAGTTCTTAAAAAGACAAGAAAAAAAGAAAAGACCAAATTACATGTCAAAAGAGACAGTAGAACTTGCCCTTGAACCTCAAGCAGCTAAAGTAAAAGGAAGACATGATGAAGTTAAGGAACTAAACAGAAGATTTCAGAAGGCAGCTCGAAAAGACAAAAACAAATATTATAATGACGTGTGCAAGGAGCTGGAGGCACAAAACCAAAAGGGAAGAACACTCTCTGTTTCTCAAGCTTAAGGAAGTGAAGAAAAAATTCAAGCCTCGAGTGGCAGTAGTGAAAGATTCTACAGAGAAAATATTCAATGATGCAGGAAACATCAAAAGAAGATGGGAAGAATACACAGAGTCATTATACAAGAAAGAATTGGTAGATGACCAACCATTCCAAGAGGTTGCATGTGAAGAGGAACCAATGGTGTTGAAGGACGAAGTGGAAGCTGCCTCGAAAGAACTGGTGAAACACAAGGCTCCAGGAATTGATGGGATACCAATAGAGATGTTTCAACAAACAGATGCAGCACTGGAGGTGTTAACATGTTTATGCCAACAGATTTGGGAAACAGCTACTTGGCCAACTGACTGGAAGAGATCCATAATTGTGCCTATTCCCAAAAAAGGGAATCCAACTGAATGTGCAAACTATCCGACAATATCATTAATATCACACACCAGCAAAATTCTACTAAAGGTCATTCAGAAGCGACTGCAGCAGTATATAGACAGGGAATTACCAGAAAATCAAGCGGGATTCAGAAGAGGGCGGGGCACCAGGGACATCATTGCTGATGTCAGGTGGATATTAGCTGAAAGCAGAGAATATCAAAAAGATGTCTATCTATGTTTTATTGACTATGCAAAAGCATTTGATTGTGTGGATCATAACTAATTATGGATAACACTTCAGAAAATGGGGATACCAGAACACCTAATTGTGCTCATGAGAAATCTGTACATGAACCAGGAGGCAGTTGTTCAAATAGAACAAGGAAACACTGAGTGGTTTAAAGTTGAGAAAGGTATGCGTCAGGGCTGTATACTTTCACCCTATCTCTTCAATTTATACGCTGAGCAAATAGTCCGAGAAGCTGGACTTTATGAGGAAGAATGCGGCATCAACATTGGAGGAAGACTCATTAACAACCTGCGTTATGCAGATGACACAACTCTGCTTGCTGAAAGTGAAGAGGATTTAAAACATTTACTGATGAAGATCAAAGATCATAGCCTTCAATATGGGTTACGACTAAACATCAACAAAACAAAAATCCTTATGGCTGGGTCAGCACACAACTTCACAATAAATGGAGAAAAGATTGAGGTTGTCCAAGATTTTGCTTTGCTTGGCTCTATAATCAACACCCGTGGAAGCAGTAGTCAAGAAATCAAAAGACGCATTGCTCTAGGAAAAGCTATGGCAAAAAATCTCTTTAGAATATTGAAAAGCAAAGATGTCACATTGAAGAAGAAGGTGCTTCTGACTCATGCCATGATATTTTCAGTGGCATCATATGGTTGTGAAAGCTGGACATTGAACAAGAGAGACAGAAAAAGAATTGATGCTTTTGAATTGTGCATGGAGACGTCTATTGAATGTACCATGGACTGCCAAAAGAACCAACAAATCTGTCCTAGAAGAAGTGCAACCAGAGTGCTCCTTGGAAGCAAGAATGGCCAGACTGAGTCTTATATATTTCGGACATGTAATCAGGAGAGATCAATCCCTGGAGAAGGACATCATGTTTGGGAGAGTGGCAGGTCAATGCAAAAGAGGAAAACCCTCCACCAGATGGATTGACACAGTGTCTGCAACAATGGTCTTAAACATAAATAAGATCGTTTTCCTGGCACAGAATCGTCAAGTGTTTCGATCTGCTGTACCTATGGTCGCTATGAGTCGGACTCGACGGCACCTAACAACAACAACAAGAAATCAAGTATGCTTAAACCCACAAATTCAAGTAAAGAAGAATAATCAAATGTTTATCTTGGCTCTCCTACATGAACTGTATCATTGGTAACTGAAAAGTAGATAAGGGGAAGCAATTCTTATAAAAGTATTATGACACAATTTTCAAAAAGTCAAAATTGGAATATCACCATTTTACAAACCCTAATAATTGATTCTAAGCATTGAGCATTAACAATTGTTAACATTACAAAAAGATGAACAACACAAGTATGTCCTTCCTAAGGAAAACACTCCTATAATCTTGCCCAAAGCAGAGTACCTAAGTCTGATCAAACTTCTAAACCCACCTAGGACATTGCAGGAAATAAGAGGACAAAGAAACACTGCTGTGGACACTTAAGATGCAATCAACAAAACACAGACTATAAGAGACTCTACAAGGCAGAAGCCCAAGTTCATCCACATATAAACTCTAAAGAAAAAAGAACAAGAACATGATGGAACACGAATCTATAGATTAAAATAAAGGTATATCATTAAAAAAAAATAAGCAAGACAAAACCATAGTAACTAAATATGCACATTTAGGTGATTACTATAAAAATCTAGATAATGTTTACTTGCGAAGGGAAAGGGGTGGTTGTGACAGATGGGGCATATGAAAGGAAATTCTAGAGTAGGTGGCAAAGTTATTTCCTGACAAGGATGCTGGTTACACATGTGTTTGCCTTATGGTAATTCATTAAGCTACATATTTGATTTGGAGTGGGAGTTGTACCTGTGGTTTGGCTAAAAATAAAGAAAAAGATGATTCCTTCAAATTCCTTACAAGTATAAAAAATTAATATTTCCTAAATTTTTCAGGCCTGCAGCTGTATCACTTGTGTCCAATCCTGTCAGATCTCAAAAGCTCTGGTTAGTACTTGGATGGGAGACCACCTGGGAACACCAGGTGCTGTGAGCTTGGGAGAAGCACCCAGCAACCCATTCTCAAAAAACAATCAGTCATTGAAAACCCTATGAATAGCAGAAAAGCACTAACAATACTGTTTCATCTGTTGTACATAGGGTCACTATGAGTCGAACGCTGACTAATAGCACCTAACAACAACAAATTTTTCAGAGATATGACAAGTAAATAAGATAATAATGATTCCTCCTGGAGAAAATTGAGTTAAAATATACTCAATAAACTTCTATAATCAATCCTAGAAAAAAGTTAGCTAGGAATCAATGTAATTTGACTAAGAAAACACAAAAGCAAAAATGTCCAATGAAACACAGAACTCTATAGCCTTCATTTGTAGTGGATATCCCTCTATTCCCAGAATGGGTTGTTTCTCATCTCCCATGTACAAAAGTAGATAGTGTAAGAAACCTGGGGCAAGTCTGATGTAAAACTCACAGCTTCAAATCCTAGATTTGAGCAAAATCAGCCTCATCTGCTCCTTTTCTGCTGCTACTAATTTTCCCCCTTGAGAACCTGTTTCTGAGTTCTTGGGGAGGCAGAACTCCTTGGATACATGATGACTTTAGTGACCCACTATAAACTAACTGGTTGCCATTTGATCCACCAAGCCATAAGATCAGCTAAGGGCTATTGGCCTCTGTCACCAGGTGGAAGTATATATCCACCAGGTGGATATATAAGTTGAGTCTGTAGCAGGTCCTGAAACATCAGTAAGCCGTATGATCTAAGATTCCTAAGTAAGCTATATGATCTAAGATGACTAAGATGACCCCAACCCTGACACATTACTTTCTCTCTCAGCGCACATCTATGGCCTCATGAGTAGTTCTCTGTAATCATATGATTGTGGGGGGAAAAAAGACTCAGCAATGTTTTACAGAATATATATACACATATATATATACATATATGTATATATACACACATATATATACACACATATACATATATATACATATATACACATATATACATATATGTATATATACACATATATACACATATATACATACATACACACACACACATACACACACACACACATACATATATATTATATCAAGGCTGGGGTTTAGCTCAGTTGGTAGAGTGCTGTGCTGCTCTGTGGTCTCTGAGGCCCTAGGTTAGATCATCTCCAACACCACAAAAACAGGAGAAGGATATGGTAACCCACTCCAGAAACAATCCCAAAACCTGAAGCAATCAGCCATTGAAAACACGATAAGGCAACAAAAGAATGGATAAAAAAAATATGATACATATACACAATGGAATACTACTCAGCAATCAAAACAAAAAATGAAATCATGTCATTTGCAGCAAAATAGATGGAATTGGAGAATATTATCTTAAGTGAATGAATACAAGCCCACAAAGAGAAATACCACACGTTCTCACTCATATATGGGAGCTGAATCAAACTTAAAAGAAGGAAAAAATTCTGTACAAAAATTGGAATATAATAAAAAGCTCATGTAAACAGCATAGAAGGGACAATTTAAGGAGTGGAAAGAAGGAGAGAGGGATCTAGCAAAAGGAAGCGATGAAAGGAGAAGACGGGAGGGGGAGGAGGGCCAAAGAGGAGTAAGGAAGGAGAGAGAGGTCATCCTCAAAGTAAACAGCTCAACTTTAGTAGTATGAGAAATAATAATAATACCAATAATACCAATGGATGGCAATAATGCAAACAAGAGTAGATTACTCATGTAATACTGCTGAGAATGTAAAACAATAGATCACTATAGAAAAAAGTTTGGACTTAAATCAAAATCAGGATGCACATATATAGATAAATATTTCCACAAAAAGACATACAAGTAGAAAGGAAGCCATTGATGGGGGTAGGGATGGAAGAGGAGGGACATGAGAGGGTAAGGGGGAAGTTATGTGAGCAATGTACAATGAAAAGCATATATGGAAATGTCACAATGAAACACATCAGAATGAAACCCATTAAGCTGTACATTAAAAATTTCCAGCCAGGGGCAGTATTGCATACCTGTAACCCCAGCGGCTCCAGAGGTGGAGGCAGGAGGATTGCAAGTTCGAGACCAGAGGCAGTCTGCATAATTTAACAAGACCCTGTCTCAAAAAGTAAAAAAAAAAAAAAAAAAAGGGCTGAGGGTGCAGTTCAGTGGTACAGCACTTGGAAAGCATGCAAGCACAGGGCTCTGGTTTCAACCCCCAGTACTGAAAAAACAAAAACAAAAACAAAAAAAAGACTCTTCAGGAATGAATATTTGTGTCAACCCCCCAGAAAAAGACACCTCACCAACCAAGAAGGTAGTTGAAGTGAACAGAAACATGGAGATGAGTAAGGAAAAAAGGAAGATATTTAGGTAGATTAGACATGGATATGGTGACTGATCTGTAACCTCCGTATATCCATGGACTGTATCTGCCCCTATCATGACCTTGTGATCAATTACTGAAGGAGTATATCAACTGTGCTTTCTTCCTTATTTATAATGTTCATACCCGTACACAGAAATCATCTTTCTAGCTAAGGATATAGCTCAGTGGTAGAGTTCTTCCCTACCATGCACAAGGCCCTGGGTTCCATCCCCAATACCACAACAAATAAATCATTTTCTCCTTTTTTCTTTCCCTTAGTGTGTCATACAAAGAGTGTTAGTCAGTAGTTAACTTTACAATTTAGTCTTTCATAATACATAAAATGGGAGAAGGACCTGGCAATCCACTCCCAAGGCAATCCTGAAGCACTCAGCCATTGAAAACCCTATGAGGGTTGCTATGAATCAGATACCAACTCGACAGCACCTAACAACAACAACAAAACAATACATAATAACCTCATAAGAGAAATTAATATCACCAGAATACAGATGCACTGGCTGGTGAGTTTCTCTCTCTTTTACCAGGGGAAGGGCAAGTACACCTTCACTTATGCACAGCTCCTGCTGAGTTGTTGCCTTGGTAGAAGCATTATCATAGTGCTGTTGCTTCATCAAATTTATTTATAGTAGAAGGCCATGCATGGATGCAGAAGAGACAAAGGGGTGACTGTACCTAAGTAGTGTCTACTCTCACTCAATTCCACATTCACTCTTCCATACCATTCAATCTACTGATGGGGAAGGAAAGCAGCATATCACATTGCTCAGACTAACCACTGGCTTCCATCAGTGAAGACACTCACAGAAGATTGGAAGACAGGAAGAAGTGCTTTTGTTTCTCTGGGTTCCTGGCAGGGCCTTGGGTAGCCATCATGGCTGGCCAGAGTGGGTTCCCAGGCTCCTGCTCAGGTACTTCAGCTCTAATAGCCAAAGTGTACTGTAAGCCAACAGAAAGCAGGAACTGCCTTATACTTCTGGGTCGCCTACAGTGTCTGGCCTAGGGTTACACCCTTAGTAAGCACCTGGGATTTTTTGTTTCATTTTTTATTGTGTTATACACACACACACACACACACACACACACACACACACACACATACACACACACTTTACTCTCTTAACCATTTCAAAGTATACAGTTTGTTAGTGTTCAGTATAGTCACATCATTGTGTAATGAATCTCTAGAACTTTCTCACAGTACAAATCTGAAAGCCTGTACTCATTAAACAACCCCTTCCCCTATTTCCTTCTGCTCAGTCCCCAGTAACCTCCACTCTCCTTTCTGTTTTTATGAATTTGACTACTTTAGATAAGTAGGCATAGGTGTTTTTGTTTGTTTAGTTGTTTGGGTGCTTGTTTGGTTGGTTTTTTTAAAAGTCACATACTTACAGAATCTCAGGGCTGGAAAAAAGTCTTTAAAACAATCTAGTCTAAGGTCTTACCCAATGCTGGGGTTCTGCCTTTTTCATCTTAAATTCAGTAACCTTTACTTTTTGATGACTTAGGCTCTGCCTGCAAAAATTCCAGTGACTGCTTTAGAAAGGTGGCCATGCTATGGGTGGCTACTTTTTGGGATAACAAAATTCTTCCTTACATTAAGCCAAAATATTGACCTCTCTACACTTTGATCTTGGTCTATTTTCCAGAATAGAACACGCTCTCCATCTTCCACAGTTTACATGTTATGCTATTTTAAAAATGTTTTATCATGTAGGTTTTATCATGTATGCCAACCTGTTCTGAGACAGCAAGAGTTGCATGGAGAAAGTCAGGAACACAAAGAATCTCAACTTCTGTTGATATTTAACACTAAGCAACAATATACCATGTAGCCAGAGGTCTCCATAGCCCAGAGTAAGGCAGTGGAATTCAGGAATTAATTAAATCGTGAATCACTGTGTGTTCCTGAGGCCCTCTGCTCACTTAGGCTTTTAAAGATAAATATTCCTCCATGTGTTCATGAGATTACTGACAGTTTCTCATTAGGTAACTGCTCATCTCTTAATAACCCAAAAGATTTTCTCTCAGGTAGTCATAATATTTATCACAATTGCAAAGATGAAAATTGTTGCTAATGAAATTTCATTCCCCAAAGCCTACCAATCCAAAATGGCTTCTGAAGTTACAGAGGCAAGACAGAGTTTCATTCTTGCAGCATTTCTAGCAGTATACAGAGCAATCCCATCCCAAATTTCACATGTAATTTATATCAAAAATTTATACTGATGCTACAGAAATATAACCAAACAATAATAACAGAGTTTGAAGAACACAGTCTGTAACAAAATGTCTCTGATAGAAGATCAGTGGCTGGACCAGCAGAACTAACTTCATAAGCCTGCTCTCTCTGTTGGACATGGTTTAAGCCTTGGGCAACTCTTCATGATTTTGGTTATTAAACATACTCAATATATCTCTGGATATAGGGAAAAGTGCTTCATATCACTGTAAAAGAGAAATGTAATAATAACGATCAGGAATTGATCATTTATGAAGAATAAGTATGAATTGCAAATAAACATGGAAAAATATCTGCCTAGCTTATAAGCAAAGACATGCCAATCAAAACAACCATTAAAAGACTACTTTTGCTTCAATAAGCGAGAATAAGGAAATAGACACCTTTAATACTGCAAGTGGAAGTATAAATTGATATAACCATTCAAAAGATGAATTTGAAAAACAAAACAAAACAAAAAAACAGAAACCTTTCAAGGATTCCTACATTTTGGTCCCAAAACTTTATTTCCTACCACATAGCCTAAAGAAATAATTTTTAAATGGTCACACAAAAAAGCATACACAATGGTCTCATCATTTGTAATAATAAAAATTGGGAACACCTAAATATCAGCAATCCATAATAAATTAAATAAATCATGGCTCACTCTGAAAGTGGAATTGTATACAACCATTAACAAAAGCAAAAAACTATAAAGCAATTACTATGTGGAGGGTTATATTTTAAGGAACTTAGTAATACATTAACTTAATTAATCTTTACTATAATCCAATGATCTACAGCCATATCACTAATTCTGTCTGATCTTGGAAGCTAAGCAGGGTCGGGCCTATTTAGTGCTTGGATAGGAGACCAGCTAGGAATACCAGGTGCTGAAGTTTTGAGAGAAGAACGGCAGCCCCACTCCTGAAACAATCAGCCATTGAAAACCCTACGAATAGCAGAGAAGCACTGACATGGTGCCAGGGATGGCACAGTGTCAGATAGTGTTTCATTCTCTTGTACATAGTGTCACTATGAGTAGTCCTGACTCAACATCACCTAACAACAACAACATAAACCTAAGAGGCATTACTGATCCTACTTAAAAGGGAGAAAAGGAAGGCATGGAGAAATTAAGTAACTATCCTAAGGCAAAGAAATTAGCCAGTGATAAGCCAGGATTCGCTTAAACTCAGGCATTCTGGGCCCAAGATTTCATGCTCTTAGTCATTGTATTAGTCATTATATTACAGAAGAATATTTAATAAGATATTTACAAATCTCAAAATATACCTGCACAATGTTTTAAAATGAGGCTACTAAATTATAATTTGTATGTGTTATATATTTAGTTATGCATACAAATAAATACATATATCATTCACATATACATCAAATATCACAATTGTTTCTAGGTATATTAAAGACTTTTTTTCATTCTACTTTCTTCAATTTTTCTGATTTTACTGTTTATAATTAATATATACTGCATTTATCATAACAAATACAAGGATGCTTTCAGTGTTCTCAGGTAAGTGTTCCTAACAGGCCACTACTTTCAGTCCAAAACTTAGAGGACACAATTCTTCACAGGATCATTTAGGGACAAACTGAGGTGCTTCACATCAGCTACTTTTTTTTTTTTTTTAACTACCTGAATAGCAGGTTTCTATTCTCTTGTTTTCATCTGCATGAAAACCAAACAAACCCAATACACAATGGGCAAAGGAACTGAACAGACAGTTTTCAAATGAAGAGGTCCGTAAAGCCATGAAGCACATGAAAAAATGCCCAATATCCCTAGCCATTAGGGAAATGCAAATCAAAACAACTCTGAGATTTCACCTTACTCCACTAAGAATGGTCAAGATCAATAAAACAAATAACAACAAATGCTGGCGAGGTTGTGAAGAAAAGGGAACACTCTTACACTGCTGGTAGAGCTGTAAATTAGTCCAACCACTTTGGAAATCAATATGGAGGTATCTTAAAAAACTAAAAATAGATCTACCATATGACTCAGCTGTAACACTATTGGGAATTTACCCAAAGGGAAATGTGTCATCATACCACAGAGACACCTGGATCAACATGTTCAATGCAGCAATTTTCACAATAGCAATGATATGGAATCAACAAAAGTACCCATCAACAGAAGAATGGATAAAAAAACTATGGGACATATACATAATGGAATACTACTCAGCAATCAAAAAAAATGAAATAATGCCATTTGCAGCAAAATGGATGGGATTGGAGAAAGTTATTTTAAGTGAATGAACACAAGCCCAGAAATAGAAATACCACATGTCCTCACTCATATGTGGGAGCGGAATCAAAAATTAAAAGAGGCAAAAAATCCTATGTGGAGGTCAGAACATAATAAAAAGCTAAAGTCAACTTAGCAGAGAAGGGACAATTTGGGGAGTGCAAAAGAAGAAGGAAGGGATCTAGCAAAAGGAAGAAATCCTGGGAGAAGATAGGGGGGAGAGGAGGAACATGGAGGGTGAGGACTGGAGGAGGGGGCACTCTGAGGGTTAACAGCCCAACTTTAATAGTTCTGGAAATAAATATAATTATACCAATAAATATAATTATACCAATAATACCAAAGAATGGTAATAACATGGATGGGCTAGAAAATTCAGGTAATAGTATTGACAATGTACAAAGAAAGTTCACTACAGAAAAAGTTTCGATCTTAAACATAGTTGGGATCCAAGAATATATAGAAAAATATTACCACAAAAAGACATGCAAGTGGAAGAGAGGTCACTGGTTGGGAGGTGGGACAGAGGGAGGAAGTGCACAAGAGGGTAAGGGGGAACTTATCTGTGCAATGTACAACAAAATACATATGTGGAAATGTCACAATGAAATGCCTGTCAGGATGAAACACATTGTTGTATATTAAAAATTTCCAAAAAAAAAGAAAGAAAACAGTACACAATCCTGACCTGAACTAACAGCACTTTATAAAATATTTCTTATCAATAAAAGATTTCTATTGCTTCAATACCTAAGGCTTCAAAGTGCACAGTATGTGTCCAGATATGGTGTCTTTATTCTGCACCCTCTTCACTCCTAATCTATCTGAGTTCATCAATTTGCAGATATTTAACCTCCACAAACAAAATTCCTGCCAGGTAAGGATGGTGCTGCTTATCATAGGGACTTATGCCCCATGACTCACTAGGATTTCCTGGTGGCCTTTGCCTTACTGTTCTGATTGACCTCAAAGCTCCTCTATGGTAATCCCCAACTGAACCCACTTTGAGTTGAAATTGCTCCCAGGAAAAGACAAGCAAGATGTGGCAAAAACTAAAGCAGCACCTTCCCACACAGACTCTCCCCACAGTAAGAAGAATAAAAACAACTGGGAATGGGTCACCAGAACAGAAGCAATAACTATTATTTCAAAGAACAATGCATACTCAGGATAAGAAATGTTTATCATCTGGGGCTGGGGGGATGGCTCTTAGAGAGTATAAGAAACAGGGTGAACCTGTGGGCCTGCAAAGGACACTGCATCAACTGTCATCAGGTTCAAGCCCATGGTCAGCAATTTTCATTACCTGGTACTTGGTGGCCTTGGTTGTTCCCATGACAGCAAACCACCTAGAAGCCCTAAGCAGAAGGGCTCCGGATCCCACAGCATTATCCAGAGTAGCACATGAACACGTGTTGGTGGGATACCTGCATTTGTCAGTAACCCATTCCACAATCTTCCTGCAGCTCACCTTAGCAAACCTGCAGAGATTTCCCGGGAGCTTAAAAATCACATAAAACTATAGCGGGCGGAATTCCAAACTGGTCCCCATGCTACTCATTTTGTATAATGGCCTCTCTTTGAGTATGAATAGAGCCTGCAGAAACCACAAGATGGCCACTTCCTCAATGCGGTTACATCCTGCGGACACTGGAGATGGGATAGTCATCTGATCAGTAGTACTATCTAAGTTGAAGAAATACTCCTGCTGGCCCGGAAGAAAGCAATCATCTGTGCTGCACACTGCCGAGAGGTGACTGCAGGCAGCCTCTGAGTGAGAGAGAGGACCCCCACCAGCAGCCAGCTAGAAAACAGGTACCTCAGTCCTACAACTTCAAGAATTGAATTCAGCTAAAACCCCTCGAGCTGTGAAGAAGACCTTGAGGCTCAAATGGGAATCACAGCTCTGCTACCACTTTGATATCAGCCTGTGAATACCCCAAACACAGGACCTGGCTAAACAATGCTAGACTCTTGACTCCTAGGAAGCGTGCGGCTATAAAATGCATACTGTTTTAAGCCCCAGCTGTAAGTCGTAACTTGTTATACAGCAATAGAAAACAAATGTAATGACCATTGTCAGAACATGTGTTGCTGATGTTCTTTGCCACAGTCCCAGTCTTCTGAGGAAAATAACACAAGTTTGAAGGAAGGAATCCGTGTCCATAACATTCACCCCAAAGAAGCCTAAAGGAGAGTGATAGCCCACTTATGTACAGTGGTTAAGAGGTTATTTAACTTTTATATACCACCTCATTTGAATTTTACATCATCAATGTGATTGAATGTGGATGGTGGTGATTGGCAACAAAGATTCTGAAGCCTAGTAGCCTAGATTCAGCTCCACGTTGATCCACTTGCTCACCAGAGGAGCTCAGGCCAGCATGGTGATCTCATATGCCTCAGATTCCTCCCCTGTAACACAGAGATACAGGACACATACTTCCTAGGGATTTGTGAGAATAAAATGAGTTTACATAAAGTCTAGCCACAGTAAGCACTGCCTAAGTGTTTATTGTTATTCTTATCAATGGTATTATCTAAACAGATTAGGAAAGGCATGTTAGCTTTGCTCACATCCCAGGATAACAGGCTGTAGCAAGGGCAGAGTAAGGTTTTAACATGCGCCACAACAAGGAATTTCTGCATTATCCTTCCTGAAGAAACGGAACCTGAGAAAATTGCTGGGAAAAAAATGGTCTCCTAACTTCTAGCCATTGTCCTGAGTAGAATGGGGTGGGGGGCAGGGGGACACAAGCCAGAACAAATGAGCTTGCTGTACACACTAGAAAGGCTCCAGGGGTGTGATTGCTTCTTTTTGTCACCTAGAAAATAGAACCCTGGTTCCAACAGTTATTTCACTTTGAGATAAGAGCACAGACACCAACGGGTCCTGGTACTATGATCAGAGTTACAGGGCCTGTGTCACACAATGTGAAAGCTGGATGTTGAATAAGGGAGACAGGAGAAGAATTGATGCTTTTCAATCATGGTGCTAGAGACAAATAATATAACGTGGACTACCAAAAAAACCAACAAATCTGGCCTAGATGAAGTACAACCAGAGTGCTCCTTGGAAGCAAGGATGGCTAGACTATGTATTACATATTTTGGACATATTGTCAGGAGGGACCAATCCCTGGAGAAGGACATCATGTTTGGGAGAGTGGCAGGTCAATGAAAAAAAAAAAAAAGAAGAAGATCCTCAACTAGATAGATTGACACAGTGTCTGCAACAATGGGCTTAAACATAAAAAAGATTGTGTGCTTGGCACAGAATTGGGGATGGTTTGTTCTATAGTACAACAACAAAGGTATATTTTCCCAGAATATATTTTATGTCATTAAAGTACCACTGAGCTGGGCATGATGGTGCACACTTGTAATCGCAGCACTTGGGAGGCTGAGGCAGAAAGATCACAAGTTCCAGGCCAGCCTGGGCTACATAGTGAGATCTTGTCTCATAAAAAAAATTAAAAATGAAAAATTTAGTAAAGCATCATTGGGCAAATTCCTACTTAGTAATCCCTTGCCTAGTCTTTTAATTTCTCAATTCAGAAGACTGTTCTCAATTTAAAGAACTCTTATTGCTGAGGGGAAAAAAAGTATAAGGATTTGAGTAAATATCTAATTATTTCCTTAATTTGGTACCAGTCTAAACACAAATGCAGCAATTAAGATGAAATGCCTCAGCCACTAGCACCCAATTAATTATCCTTGATATTTTGATCAAAGAAAAATATTTCTTCTTCCTAATCAAAAAAAAGGAAACACCCTTTTAGCAGCAAGACCTACCAGTCAAGTGAGTAGAAAGTCTTTAAAACTGGCCTTTTCTTAGGGAGGAAGTCCATACTCTTATCCCTTGAGAGCAAATTTCGCCCTAGCAAAGCTTGATCTGGCCTAATAGAACATAGGTTCACAAAGTTTGGTTCACTCATTACTTGTAGAACAGGACACTAAAATGGGAAATTTTTCTCTCAGTTTAGAAATAATAGCCCTCAAGACAGAATTTCAAAGTTATTATCCAACAACTACATGACTCAGGTGCCCTCAGCCACAACAATAATAATCAGACAGAGGAAAGAGAAAAGAAATTGAGAGAATTTGTGAGGAGGATTTATTTGAGGAGAGAGGTACTTTAAACCCTGGAAAAGGAATGGGGAGTGTCTAATCTCACTTTAAGCCTAGTGAAAGGGAATTCAAGGAACCACTCAGAGCTTAACATGAGATAGCTACAATTGGGAAGAAGCTGGAGACTGAAAGTCCTCTGGATCAGCTGAGGACAGTAGCTGCTGACACCAGCTGAAGGCAGGGTGGCTGTGCAGGAATCAGGGCTGAGCCTGCACTGGGTTCATTGGCACACAGAAATGCCTGGGTATTTCCCGTGGGCAAGATGTGGGCTGCTGGTGTGAGGCCATGTTTGGTCTCGTAGGTGCTTGTTGAGACCTCAGTGAAGGAAAACTGGAGGTGACTACCAGATTCCTTGGGATGGAGGAGTGAGTGAAGAGCCAGAGGAAAGAGTGCTTCATCTGCATCACAAAAGCTACCAGCAAAAGGGCCCAGTGAGTAGAGTGGCAAGCCACGGGTAGGAAGCAGGAGGGACAGGGAGTGGTGAGTCTCTGAAAACTCCACAAAAACATCCAGGAGAAAAAAAGTTTAGCCTTAAACACCTGCCAGGCCCTGAGAGTATAAAGCCATCCAAAAGCAGTGACTCCAAGTAAAAAACTCTGGCAACCCTTATACTTGCTTTCCAATATGGAGGACTCAGACACAGTAGCTGAGATGGGAGGAAGTGAAGATGAGAACCAGAAAGGAGCCAGCCACCCCTGTGTCCGCTCCAGCCATGCACTCACTACAAATAAAACAAAGAAAATGCCCCTCCTGCAAAAGCATCTTCTAAGTTAACTTCAATTTGTTCTCATCAATGTACTGAGAGCAAAGTATAACTTCACCTCCCACACAAGGCAGTAACACCCATGTATTCTTATGTTATCTTTACCTTACACAATAAAGCACATTTAAATGTATTTCCTAGTTAGTATATGGTTCGTGTGTGTTCTTACCCATTCCCATCTTAACACAATATTTTACTAAAGTTTAAACTTGAAAGAGAAAAGTTCTGGAGTTTTGGAGTTTTGTTTTGGGTTTTTTGTTGTTGTTGTTGTTGTTGTTTTGTTTTTGGTGTTCTTTCTGCAGCTTTCTAAAGTTGTTCCCACAGAGTCATCAGCTATCTTGCCCTTAACCCAGCGACAAGTGTCTATATACTTGATTAAACATTAATAGGCTGTCACAGGTTGAAAATCCGGATGTGAGCAAAATTCTGTAAAAATAAAGATTAGAGATTCAGGGTTTGGAAAAGTCAAAAGAGTTGAGACTATTAAGGAATGACCTGAAACACACAGTGTAAAAGGTAAACTATTTGGTGGTTAAGAAGCAGCTGTTCTCCATCTCCATTACAGACAATTGTTTTTAAAAAGCTACATATGTTGGATTAAATCAGGCTCAAGTTAAATGGAGGAGTTGGAAAGAGATAATTACACGACTGCGCATTTTCTTTTGCTTCCCTATCTCTACCTGAAATAAAGGCCATGCCAGATAGAAGACATCTGGTGGCTGCTTCTAGGTTCTGGAACTTTGGCTACGTACCTACTAGGAAGAAAAACAATTTGAGCATTTGTTCAGACTCCAGTTTGCCTCAAATGACTAAAATTAAAATGCTACCAGAATCTCTGAGTAGGTACACTTGGAATTTTCACTTACTTGAAGCCACTTATGGCCTTTATTTTCAGCAGAACATGTTAAAACAATCCATAGAAAGTTACTACCTGGATTCGTTTTTTAAAATTTTTTTAAGAATTTAAGAAGAATACATTTAAGTTTGATAAAAGACTGGAGGAGAGGAATTTGGAAAGGTATCTGGAGAAATGTTTAAGTTACTATTTATGATTAAACAAATAAAAATCATAATCTTCAATAGGGAATCTGAGGATACATAGAAATGGGTACAGAAAGAGAACTTTGGGGAATTGCTCCTCTGGGTTGAAACACTAGCATAACTTCTGCAGGAGTAAGAAAGAAGGGGCCATACTTCATTCCCAAATAGAATTAGCAGGGGAGGAGATCTATGGCATGACAAATTGAGTGGACATTTCTACATATTCAGAAGCATTTCCATGGGCAATCAGGAAGGACGCAGAAAAATGCCCAAAGAAATGAATGAAGAAAATTTAACAAAGACTCCTTTAACATGAATGGAGGACCTTTAGTGCCATGGTAACAGGGTAACAGGGTAATTCTGGAGCAGGTCTACCTGGGTTGAATTGCAACCTTGTCATATGTAGCTATGTAAGCTTGGGCAACTTATTGGTCCTTTCTAGGCTTCAGATTGAACTCTAGTAAACAGGACATTCTCAGCAGGTTCTATAAGCATTCAATGGGTCAACATATCAGAAGTACTAAAAACAGTGCCAACACACAATAGGTGACCAGAGTTCATTGTCCCCTCACTAGATGAAAGTACTACAAAAAAAAAGGAAGAGAAAGCCAAAGCTCAAAAAGGTCAGCAACAGCTCAACATCACCCTCAAACCTTTGTATATTTCTAAACTCAAACTCAGTGATTTCTACTGTAATGTACTGCTGCCATTAGATCTGGAACTCATAACTGAAAGGAATAAAGTTTAGTTTGATCTCTTTTTGCTTCACTTGGTTGTAAGTTGATGGCAAGGTCAATGAGGAATGATCAAGAGGTTGAAAACTGCCTTGTTGTAAGGGGTCCTCAAGTATAACATGGGGATTCTAGTCCATTAACCCTAGAGGCAGAGAATCAGTTTAAGTCTCAGCTCAACTTCTACCAGCAAAGTGACCTTAAGAAGCGCACTTTAATTTCACTGGAATGTACAGAGCTCACACCAAGAGTGGAAATGTTATGTGCCTACTTTACTGGATACTCATGAGACTGAAATTAGAAAATACTTTTATTCTTTATGACATAACTGACCTATATACATTTTTCAAATAAAATATAATATATTTAGAAAAACAACATTGATCCACTCAAATTGTTCTTGTCCTCAGCATAATCATCATAATCATTAACAACATAGGGTCAACTATCCAACTGATACTCAAATTTTCTCTACACCACTGGCTTTTAAACATTTTTTACCACAATCTGTGGAGGAAAAAAGTTTATTGTAACTGAGTATGTCCGTGCATATATATCTGAAACAAACATTTTACAACACATTATTTTTCCTTAATATATACAAGGTACTCTGATATTTTCCACTCTATTTCATTCCATTTCAGTTTCTAAATGTTCGCCATGATCCACTACACTGATTCTATGATCATTAATTGGTTGCCACCCATCATTTAACACTAAGCAGCATTTCATGTTTCTGCCAACCATTTCTAGGAGCTCATAAATTTCACCTGTGTTTACTGAGCCTATAACATGGTAAGCACTGTGTGAGAATTTAAATGTTTAGGTAACTTTCTAATTATGTAATGCATTCCAAATAATTGGCACATATGATCAAAATTACTCCAAGTACTCTGCAAATAAGCAATGCTGCTATTAATTTTGCATTTATAGGTCATAGGTGATTGTCTACCAATTACATTAAAATAATTCATTGTTGAATGGATGTTCCTGATATTGCATCAAGTATCTATAAACTCCACTTCATCATTTGAGAAAATGTACAATAAATCTTCCTAGGTACTTTAAGGGTCGTCCTGGTAGGGGAAGGGGGAACCTTATCTTTTTACTAAGGTGACAGTAGGCCTTTTTTTTTTTCTTCAGTATTTGACTTCCCCATGTATTTTTAAGCTACTTTTTCACTACTATGTACTCATATTCACTCATATATTCCTGTACTATGTTCTCAAGCAACTCTTACAAACTAAAAAAGCAATAGCAATGCAGTTTCCCCAATTAGTTTTACCAGGTAGATAAATATCTAATCCTACAGCTACATTTTTTATATTGTAAATTTATCTTAATTCAGCTCACAATGTGTATTTTAAAGTGCTACAGAGGGACGAAACACCTTAATGTAAAACCTATAATTTTGAAACTACTAGAGGAAAACATAGGGGAAATACTTCAAGACATAGACATAGGCAAGGACTTTCTGAATAGGACCCCCAAATCACAGGAATTAATAGCAAGAATTGACAAATGGGCTTGCATGAAATTAAAAAGCTTTTGCATAGCAAATGACACAATTATCAGAGTGAAGAAACAACCTATAGAATGGGAGAAAATCTTTGCCAGCTGTACATCAGACAGGGGATTGATATCTAGACTACATAAAGAGCTCAAAAAATTAAACATCAAAAAAGCAAAGTATCCAATCAAACAATGGGCAAAAGAACTGAACAAAGACCTCTCAAAAGAAGAAATACAAATGGCCAACAATCATATGCAAAAAATGTTCAACATAGCCATCAGGGAAATGCAAATCAAAAATACACTGAGATACCATCGCACTCCAGTCTGAGTAGCTATCATCAACAGAACAAACATCAACAAATGATGGCAAGGATGTGGGAAGAAAGGAACCCTTAGACACTGTTAGTGGGAATGCAGGTTGGTGCAGCCACTATGGAAATCAGTATGGAAGTACCTCAAAAAATTAAAAATAGAACTGCCATATGACTTCGCTATCCCACTCCTGTGTATATATCCAAACAAATATAAGTTAACATATCATAGAGATACTGGCTCATCCATGTTTATCCCAGCATTATTCACATTAGCCAAGCTATGGAATCAACCTAGGTGTCCATCAACAAATGAGTGGATAAGGAAATTGTGATATATATATATATATATATATATATATATATACCCATATATATATATATACCCATATATATACATATATATCATATATATTGTTGTTGTTGTTGTTGTTGTTAGGTGCCATCGACTCGGTATCCGACTCATAGCGACCCTCATAGGGTTTTCAATGGTTGAGTGCTTCGGGATTGCCTTGGGAGTGGATTGCCAGGCCCTTCTCCCATTTTTGCGGTGCTGGGAATTGAACTCGGGGCCTCAGAGACTGCAGTGCAGCGCTCTACCCACTGAGCTAAATCCCAGCCCATCATATATATATGGTATATATATATAATATGTGGTGTATATATATATATATATATATATATATATATATATATATATATATGGTATGTATATATATGTATGTGTATATATATGTGTGTATATATCATGTATATATCATGATATATATACACATATATACCATATATATACATATATATGATATATACACACATATATACCATATATACATATATGTGATATATATGTTGTTGTTGTTGTTAGGTGCTGTCGAGTCGGTATCCGACTCATAGCGACCCTCATAGGGTTTTCAATGGCTGACTATTTCGGGATTGCCTTGGGAGTGGATTGCCAGGTCCTTCTCCCGTTTTTGCGGTGCTGGGAATTGAACTCGGGTCCTCAGAGACTGCAGCGCAGTGCTCTACCCACTGAGCCAAATCCCAGCCCATGATATATATACACACACATATATATACCATATATATATATATACCATAGAGTTTTATCCAGCCACCAAGAAGGACAAAATTATAGCATTCCCTGCAAAATGGATGGAACTAGAGATCCTCACTTTAAACGAATTAAGCCAGACCCAGAAAGATAAACATTGGCTGTTTTCTCTCATATGTGGATATTAGACTTCAATATATATTTATAAGTAAAATCTATAGATTCTGAAAGCAGACAGGACCTAGGTAGGGAAAGGTGATGGACTCAGGAAGAGGGGGCAAGAAGAAAGGGTAATGGGATGAAAAAAATATATCACATATGTTGCCCTTATGGCAAAATTGGAATGTACATATATAGATAAATATACTCACAAAAAGATAAGCAAATAGAAAGACCATTGGTGGGGAGGGAGGGGATGGCAGAGAAGCGTCATGAGAGGGTAAAGGGGTAGTTAATGTGAGCAATGTACAATGAAATGCTTGTATGGAAATGTCATAAGGAGACCCATTAAGTTGTACATTAAAAACTACTAATAAGAAAGTTAAAAAAATAAAAAGTAAAAATAAAAAATATGATGCTACGAAAGTCATACCTGACCCAGTGTTAATTCCATTAATTAGCTGATATTTGAAATATCACTATACGCCTTCATAATGCCATCAGTTGGATAAACTCCAGAGTGAGGCTGTCTGATAGAACTTTCTGTGGCAATGGAGAGGCTCTTGTATCTTCACTGTCCAACATGGCAGCCACTGGCCACTTGTGGAGTTGAGCCTTTGAAATGTGGATAATGCAACTGAGAAGCTGAATTTTTAGTTTTATTTTCTTTTAATTAATTTAAATTTAAATAGTTTCATGTGACATGTAGCTACTATATTAATACAGACCAAGAGTATTTATCAGGATAAGATAACAACCCTTAGGATAAAGATGTTGTTGTTGTTGTTGTTGTTGTTGTTGTTGTTGTTGTTAGGTGCCATTGACTCAGATACAATTCATAGTGACCCTATGTGCAACAGAAGAAATACTCCCTGACACTGTGCCATGCCGGGCACTACATCAGTACTTCTCTGCTACTTACAGGGTTTTCAATGGCTGATTGTTTCAGGAGTAGACTGCCAGGTCCTTCTTCCAAGCCTACAATACCCAATATTCCCAGGATATCTCCCATCCAAGTACTAACCAGGCCTGATCCTGCTTAGCTTCCAAGATCAGACTCCAGAGTGGCATAGCTATAGACAATAATTTTAAAAAAAGTTATAATAGAATGTGCCATTCATTGAGCATTTTTCAGGGGCCTAAGCACTTTTTATACACTTTCTAATTTACTTCTCACAGCAGTCCTACCTCATCTGTGCTATTATTCTTCCTATTTTCCAGTTCAAGAAACTAAGATCACATAGTTACTAAGCTAAGGAACACAGACTCAACCCCAGGACTGCTTCCAGAACATACAGCACAGCTATATTCCTTCCAACAACATCTACCAGATTTGTGTGTGTCTGTGTGCACGCACATGTGCACCTTTCATTTCACTGGATAGGAAAATGAGCAATACAAAAGCCTTTGGAATAAATTGTCTTTTTTCTATCATTTAAAAAATCTCTTCCACCTAGTGCCCAAGATTGGCCTCTGAAGGAAGGGGAAAAAAAATCTATGACAGAAGATTCTTCCAGCTCTAAAAACAAATGTCTCTGTGATTTAAATAAAAGAGTTGGGATCAAAGGGTGAACTTGAATTCAATTTTATTTATGGTTTGGAGACTCTCCACCCACTTGAGGATATGGTACTATTTTTACATTTGCTTAAGATTTATTCCTGCCTGCCTCTGAGAAGATTTAAGCAGCTTATCGATTAGACTGCATAAGACATGAAAGGATCACAGAGAACAGAGATCCCTTTGGGAAAGAAACTGAAGGAATAAAGGTTTTTAAGCCCCCAATTCTGAGACAAATGATTGACTAAAACTTTCCAGTTAAGGGAAAAAAAGTAATAATTAACTAATTAATAACAATGTCAGTGCTTTAGGTTATACATAGGATTTGTTGTTCATTACTTCACACACACACAAAAAAAATCAAACTGGTTTTCAGGTTTCACCAACGTTAATTGTGAAACATTCACCAGATAATGTTGAAGTAATTCCTGTCTCTCTCTCTTCCTGCATAAAAGCAGACAGTACTGTGGGAAAATATAACTCAGTATAGGCACACCTCTCTAAGGAGAGAAGTCACGTTTCCCCAGCCCTCACCTCTTGATAGCATGTAAGTGTGCCTTTGTTCACCCAGCAGTAACTAAGATGTGGCTTCCCTGCCTGATGCCCTCTGAGTGGCCTCTTGGGTCTACTGTTGCTGCTGACCACTCAGAGACTCTTCCTCTGGACCCAGGGATTGACAGCCACATTTTTCTCTGTGTTGGGCTACTCCATGCATTCTTTCTCCCATTCTTATCCATTACACTCCACAAATATTTTGGCAGAATGTAACAATGCATGTAGACATTCTAATTAATTTTGCCTTTTGGTTACATAAGCATGGGTAAATTGCTGCTCTTTTACAAATTGGGTTGAGCATTTTAAAAATTAATGAAAACAAGTTGAGAAATAGATTACGACTATTATCTCAGTTTGCTTGACTTTTTAGAGCAATTTTCAGTTCACCAAAAAATAAAGCAGAAACTAAAGTTTTCATACCCTCTTTCCCTGACCCCACATAGTTTCCTCTAGGATTAACATCTTGCATTAGTGTGGTACATTTGTTATACTTGATGAACCGATATTGACATGTTATTTTCATCTAAAGCCCATAGTTTTCATTAGAGCTCACTCTTGGTGGTGCACATTCTATAGGTTTTGACAAATGTATAACGGCATGTATCCACCATTATAATAGCATACAAAAGAGTTTCACTACTCTAAAAATCCCCTGTGCTTCACCTACTCATATCTCCATTCCCCTACACTCACTTACCTTTTTACTGTCTTTATGGTTTGGCCTTTTCTAGAATATCTTGTAGATACTGTGTGTAGCTTTTTCATATTGGCTTGTTTCACTTGTTAGGTGCCATCAAGTCGGTATCTGACTCATAGTGACCCTACATACAACAGGGGAAACACTATTGTCAGTGCTTCTCTGCTGCTCATAGGATTTTCAGTGGTGGATTGAGTTTTGGGAGTGGGTTGCCAGGTCCGTCTCCCAAATATATATATATATATATATATATATATATATATATATATATATAGCATATGTTAATTAATTTTGTATATAGTTTATATACATTACATATCTGTATATACTTAACTTATGTAAAAGGAGTAATTTTTATAGAAAATTACCCCAAAAATGCATTTATCAATCCTCACTTAGAAGTAATGTCAAGAACCTGAGAATAAGGCTCGGGCCAACTTTCATCAACCCATTCCTCAAATACCCTTCACATCCCCTAATAGCAAACTTCTTCCAGATCTTATTTTGAGCTGCAAATTAACTTTAGTTGACCTCACTGATTCTCTGGAGCCAGGTGCTAGGTTTGGGTCCTGACTCCACCCCTAGCAGGTGTGAGAACTTCAACAAGTTGTTTAACCTCTTAGTGCCTGAGGTTCTATTTGCAAAATGCAGGTAAAGGATGAGAACAGATCTCAATGTGTAGTATTGGTAAGAGCTCAGTATTGTCTAGACAATAGCCATTGTGTTCCCCAAAGAAAATCGCATATCTCCTAACCTTGGCATTCAACTAGCATACTTCAATTGTTCTTAAGATTTTATCCTCATTTTGTTGTTGTTGTAAAACTACACAGCTATCTTGTCTGACCTATAGCTCTCTCCTTCCTTTTGTACACTGAATGACTGTAATGCAACCCCTGCTTCTTCTCCAGTGCTGCTCCTGCTCTCATTCAGCAGCATCCCACCCCAAAGGACAGCAGGGAAGAGATAATTATAAAAGATAATGGGAGCATATCAATCAAGGCTTCTACAGTGTCTCCACAACCAAGCTATCAAAACACAGAAGACAAAATCACAGTGTGCCACATGGAATTCCAAATACAGCATATCAAGTTAGCACGATGTTCCATTAGTTCTACATTTTTAAGATATGAGAGTTCTGGAAGGTATCTCTTCTGTAAGGTATTCATTCTGAATAATAATCATGAGCTATATTAAAGAAGAAATTTCAATAAAAAGTTGATGTAAACTAGACCTTCAAATGGACAGAAGGTACATTTCTAAATTGCAACTTACTCCAAAACTATACCTACCTATTTTGTTACCTATAAAGAAATTGAATTTCATGTTCTTTGGCTCTTTATCAGCAGTAAGGTAAACAGGAAGAATCTCTCAGAAGTACTTTACAAATTATACAAAGAAATATTTTAAGCAATTTCATAGTTGGCAGTTTAAGATAATCTTCAAGGGAAGTAATATAGTTCTTCTGACATGTTGAGAACATGTACCTCAGATCTCTATAATTACAGCAGATGAATCCTGATGAAACAGTTGAGATTTCAGCCTGAGAATATCAGAAAATAAAAGGAAAAACCCTCCCCCTAGGTTATGCCCTTTTTATCTAATGCATTTGGACCTAAAGAAAATTACAAATTACAGCCCTCGCACCATTCACAGGCTGCCTTTCAGCTGCCTCCACACCATGCCCATCATGACAACCTTTTGATAATAACTCCACAAGCATTGCCTTTCCCTCACACAACACTTCACCCTCTCAGTGTTTTCACTTATGTTATCTTGGAAGGTAAGTAGAACTTAAAAGTGGTTAAATCCACATCTAATCCTGGAACTTGATTTTACTTGCCTTGTATCTTCCTGCTACCAGCTTCCCAAATGAATTAAGCCAACTCTCAACCTCTTTGGTTTTATTTGTTTTCCTATATTTGGCATGGAGTAAAATTCAGCAAACTTCTTTGAAGCCCAGATAATAAATATTTTAGTCTCTGCAAGCCATTCAGTCTCTATCAAAACTTCTCACCTCTACAGTTGTAGCACAAAATCACAGAGAAGAAAAAATGAATCAGTGTTCTGTGTTCCAATAAAATTATGGCCACTGAATTTTTAATTTCATATTTTTGAATTTTTCCCATCATTTAGAAATATATAAACATATATAAAACATATGTTAATGGTCACTCTTTACATATGCATACTCAGGCTTCCATAGCCATATGTTCTGCACTCTTGAATTCAACCCCAATAAAAAATATTTTAAAAATAACTGCATCTATACTGAACACATATAGACTTTTTAAATATCATCATTCCTTAAACAATGTTGTTGTTGTTAGGTGCCGTCGAGTCGGTATCTGACTCATAGCGACCCTCATAGGGTTTTCAATGGCTGAGTGCTTCGGGATTGCCTTGGGAGTGGATTGCCAGGCCCATCTCCCATTTTTGCGGTGCTGGGAATTGAACTCAAGACCTCAGAGACTGCAGCGCAGTGCTCTGCCCACTGAGCTAAATCCCAGCCCTCCTTAAACAATACAGTATAACAATTGTTTACATAGTATTTACATTATATTAGATATTATAAATAATCTAGAGATAACAAAGTACATGGCAGGATGTTCACAGATGATATGCACATACTACACCATTGATACAAGACACTTGAGCATCCTCAGATTTTGGTATCTGAGGGGGTCTTCAAATCAAACTCCCATGGATACCAAGAGACAACTGTATCTACACACCCTCAAGTACATCACACAGGTACTACTGGTTCTGTTTCTCTGGAGAACCTTGAATAATTCACACCCCTTAGCTCTATAAGATTAGGTCGAAACCTTAAATTCACCAGTGTTGCTAAGATGTGAACAGAGGGAGCTCTTCTACACTGCTAGTAGGAGGAGAGACTATACAACGATGATGGGGAGCAACCTGTCACTATCCAGAAAAGGGAGTGCTTATCCTATGACCCAGCCTGAGAAGAACAGCTGTGAAGGGTTGCAGAGCCAGACTCAATGCTTGTAGAGTTGAAAAGAATGATAAACAAGATGGTACTTAGCTCCATAATTTCCAAACTACCTCCAATCATTCAAGAAAGACAGACCAAATTTAAAAATTGTAGGAATTTATCAATTGTCAGTCAGTCAGTGTGTGAACTACACACAATACACCATTGGGTGAAATACCATGCCAAACAGTTGATAGAACAAAAGTAAACAAAATCTAATTTCTCCCTCATATTTTTTGTACCTTTCTTTTAATTTCTTTGTGTACCTTTGTGAACCAAACTATGATTAGAACCTCATTTTTTAGTTGGCTCAGGAGATAGAGGCAGGAGGATTGTAAGTGCAAGACCATTGGCATGAATAACTAGCCAGACCATGTCTCAAAATACAAAATAAAAAATGGGTCGGGGTGCATTCCAGTTGGTAGATCACTTGCAAAGTCTGCAAAAGGCCCTGGGCTTAATGCCTTAGTACTGCAAAGAGAGAAAGAAAGACAGAGAGAGGGAGAGAGGGGGAAACACCTCAGTTTTCCCACCTGCTTTTATTGCAAATGAAAACATAGCCCTTTGAATTCCACATAGGAAGCACATGGTAGGAACAAAATGAACACTCAGAGGCAGGTTTCATTACACCCTAAATTCTTTTTTTAGAAACAGGTTGATATAATGAAGAATAGTCATTTTTTGGAAGGTAATTTGGTACTCATCCTAGCAGTCAGTCTGCCAGACACATTTTTAAAGCCTTTATAATTTTGTATACCTTTAGACAAAATAATTCCATTTCTCAAAAATTATCCAAAATTAAAAATAATATCATCCCAGGCATGGTGGCGCATGCCTATAATCCCAGCAACTCGGGAGGCAGAGGCAGGAGGATCGCAAGTTTGAGACCCAGGGTAGTCTGCGTAATTTAGTGAGACCCTGTCTCAAAAAAGTAAAAAAAAAAAAAATGGGTTGAGGGTGCAGCTCAGTGGTACAGCACTTGCAAAGTATTTAAGCTCAAGGCCCTGAGTTCAAACCTCAGTACTGCAAAAATAATAATAATAATATCATAAGATATGTGGAAGGATTGAACTGTGTTATTTATTTTCTCAGATTTCAATAAAGAATTTGTGTCACTTTTCTAGTACGAACTATAGGGATTACATTCATTTTTCTTTATTTCTTTGTTTATTTCTGCCTTTGAAGAACTTGAGCTTCAGGGAGAAACAATTTTGTGTCAGAGCACTGAGGCTGCCCCTTAACTAGCTCTATGATCTTGAGAAAGTCTCCTGGCTTCTGTGACTGTCAGTTGTGAGATCTACAAAATAGGAATAATATACACCCCCCTTTATGTTCATTTCAGAGCCTGAAACACCAACATTTCACCTTCAGTAAATGCAGAAAATGTATTTTTGAAAAAATGGATGCATGAGTGAGTGAACAATTTGCAAACCATCCTACAGGCTCTGTGTGGATCTCACTGGATGTGTTGAGGCTTCTGGTCTGTGCCACAGACAAGCTTTCCATCTTGGCCCCGGTTTTCTGGGCTGAGGGAAACCATAAAGAGTCATAGCTACTCTGTTTTCCCTCCCAATCTTGCCAAGGAACTGTTCTCATTCCCTGCCCTGGTGGGGAAGACTAAAGACTCTTAGAGAAAGAAGCCCAGCTCTCTGCATTTGCCATGTCCAATAACATAGAAGTGGCTGGGTGGGCCTCAGTCAGCGACTTCAGGGTGGTTCTCATGGAGCAATGTTTTATGTGATTTCTTCATTAGGTGAGGACAGGATTTACATAATTAGCATATCATGCTCACAAATAACACCACACCATTTAAGGTGCTTGCTCTACTATTGAGAAACAAACTCTGAATTTATAAAGAAAATAGAATGCCACTGCGTGCAGTGGCACATGCCTGTAATGCCAGTGACTCAGGAGGCAGAGGCAGGAGGATTTCAAGTTAAAGGCCAGAGGCAGCTGTGTAATTTAGCAAGATCCTGACTCAAAACAAAAAAATAAAAAATTGGCTTGGGGTGGTGCATCTCAGTGGTAGAGCACTTGCAAAGTATATGTGAGGCCCTGGGTTCAACCCCTAAGTATTGTTTTAAAAAAATTAGACTGTGACAGGAACTGCTACAAAGATTTCACCAAGATCCTGACAATTGTCCTTCAAAAATTCCCTAAAGCCCTTAGAATCAAATGAAAACTCTTTTAGTGACCTTTAAAAGTCCTGTGTGATCTGCACCAGAGTATGCCTCTGGCCTCATTTGTGGACACTCCATGGTCAGACATGCTAGAAGTCTTTAATTCATCTAGCTCTCTGACCTGCTCCCTGTTGTCTTAGGGCCTTCCCCTTCTGCCTGGAACAATCTTCCTGCTACTTGGAAAATTCCTCCTTTAACCTCCAAACTGCTCTTGGTTCTTAAGCTTCTCACTCCAACTCCAGACAAATAATTCAAATTTCTACTTATAAAAATGATAAGTGACCACAAAGAAAACAAAGCTAAGAAGATGAATGCAATTCTGACACTTGACCAAAAAGTATCTAATTTAGAAGAAAAATTTGGCAAAGAAATTGAGATCTTGAAAAAATCAAACAGAAATGTCACAATTAAAAAACATAATTAACCAAATAAAATCACAGTAGAAAGTAACACAAAAGAACGGAATCAAGCAGAACAAAGAATATCAGGGACAAAAGATAGGATCAAAGAGCTAATATACTCAGACATCAACAAGAAGAAAAAATAAAGGAATATGAACACAATTTTCAAGAAGTATGGGACAAGATGATAAAACACATGCTAAGAATCCATAATGTACACAAAGGAGCCCAAATTAAAACTAGAGTTATAGAAAACTGATTCAATGAAATAAAAACTGAAAACTTCCCAAATCTAAGGGAAGAAATGTACACGCAAATAACAGAAGCATCCAGAATTCCAAATAGATTAGACCAGAACAGATCCTCTATTCATCATATTGCAGTTAGAATGCAAAGAAACAATTTTAAAGGCTAAAAGAAAAAAATGCCATCTTACATACAAATGCAATCCCATAGGAATAACATCATACCTCTTACCAATAATAACCTTAAAAGTCAGGAAAGCACGCAATGATATTTTTCAGGCCCTAGAAGCAAGTAACTGCAACCAAGACTACTACACCCAGCAAAGTTACCTTTAAAATAGACGGAAAAATAAAGACTTTCTAAGAAAAACACAAACTTAATTCATCACCAACAAACCAGCACTGCCAAAGACACTTAAAGGAGTCATATGCACAGAAGAAAGATTCAAATATAAGAATATAGGAATTAATACATTTAATTCAAGGAAAATATGAGCAAATCAATGGTAAGAAAAAAATAAACCTAATCAACCTAATAAACCAGCAAACACCTATTATGTACAGGAGAGAAACTAAGTATCAACACTCAAACCAACTAGAAAAAAACTAACAAATTACACAAAACAACAAACTCCTTTCAATAATAACCATAAACATCAATGGTTTTAACTCTGTTGTTGTTGTTGTTGTTGTTGTTGTTGTTAGGTGCTGTCGAGTGGATATCTGACTCATAGTGACCCTCACAGGGTTTTCAATGGCTGACTATTTCGGGATTGCCTTGGGAGTGGATTGCCAGGCCCTTCTCCCATTTTTGCGGTGCTGGGAATTGAACTCAGGGCCTCAGAGACTACAGCGCAGTGCTCCACCAACTGAGCTAAATCCCAGCCTATGGTTTTAACTCTAAGAGGGTCATATTATCCAACTGGATTAGGAAAGAAGGTCCAACAATTTGCTGCCTTCAAGAGACTCACTTCATCCAAAAGTATATATACAGACTAAAAATAAGAGAATGGGAAACAATTTACCAAGCATGGGGAAGCCAAAAACTAAAAGCAGGGTTTGCTATGCTAATATTTGACAAAATTGACTTCATCCCTAACTTAATTAGAAGGGACAAAGATGGTCTCTACATATTAATAAAGGGAACAATCAACAAAGAAGATACAATAATTATAAATATCTATCCACCGAACACTGAACAAAGAAATTGGAAAAGACACTAGAAGATGGAGAGACCTCCCTTGCTTATGGATTGCAAGAATTAATATTGTGAAAATGGCTGTACGACCAAAAGCAATCTACAGATTCAGTGCAATCCCCATCAAATTCCAATGATATACTTCACAGAAATAGAAAGAACCTTAAAATTCATTTGGAAATACAAAAGACCCTGCATAGCCAAAGCAATCCTAAGAACCAAAAGCAATGGATGAGGCATCATAATACCTAACTTCAAATTGTATTATAGAGCCATAGTAACAAAAACGTCTTGGTACTAGCACAAAAAACAGGCATGAAGATCAGTGAAACAGAATAGAAGACCCAGATATAAACCCATATAGCTACAGCCACCTGATCCTTAGCCAAGGTGCCTAAAACATACTTTGGAAAAAGGATAGTCTCTTCAACATATGGTTCTGCAAAGAATGAAAATAGATTCATACCTCTCACTTTGTCCAAAAAACAATTTAAAAATGCGTCAATGATCTCAATATAAAACCAGAAACTTTGAAACAAGTAGAAGAAAATGTAGGAAGCACACTTCAACATATAAGGATGAGCAGGTTCTTCCTTAACAAGATCTCAGTTGCTCAGGAAATAGTACCAAGAATTGACAAATGGGATCATATGGAATTAAAGAGCTGTCACACAGCAAAGAAATCAATCAATAGAATAAAAGGAGACCCTACAGAATGGGAGAAAATCTTCACTAACTACATATCCAACAGAGGTTTAACATCTAGGATATATAAGGAATTTTAAAAATTAAACACTGAAAAAACAATCCAATTAATAAGTGGGCAACAGAATTGAACAGATGATTCTCAAAGAAGAAGTACTGTTCAACAACCTTAGCCATTAGGGAAATGTAAATCAAAACTACACTGAGATTCCATCTTACCCCAACCAGAATAGCTAGCATCAACAAAACAAACAACAAATGTTGGAGAGGATGCGAGGAAAAGGAACCATTTTACACTGTTGGTGGGACTGTAAACTAGTATAGCCACTATGTAAATCAGTATGGAAGAGCCTCAGAAGACTAAAAATAGAACTGTCATATGATCCAGCTATACCACTTCTAGGAACATACTCAAAGGAACATACCACAGAGACACCTGCACTACTATGTTTGTTGCAGCACTGTTTGCAATTGAAAGGACATGGAACCAACCCAGGTGTCCTTCAATAAATACATTTACACAATGAAATACTATGCAGTCACAAAAAAAGAATGAAATCACATCACTTGCAACAAAATGGATGGCCTTGTAGCTCATCCTTCTTAGGCTTAAGAAATAACCCAGACCCCAAATGAGAAATGCCATGTTTTCACTTATATGTAGAAGCTAGAGATTCCTTAAGGAAAATTTATGTATAAAATTATATATATCTAAGATTGTAAAATACAAGGTGACTCATCTGTGGGGAGCAGAGAATGAGGAAGGGGAAGGAGATAAGGCAAGTGACAGTGGAAGTGGGAAGCAATAAAGAGGGGTAAAGATTATTACTATATATATATTAATATATATATATATGTATATATATATGTATATATATATATATATATACTGAATTATCACTCTGTACTCAATATAAATAAATAAATAGATAAGATAAGAGAGGTATTTATACCTTGACAATTCTCACTATTCTTGATGGTCTGTTGCAGTCAGGTACAAACTGTAAATAAGCAATATCAGGGTAGAATTGCACTTTACACTGAAAATATTTACCCTTGAACTTGAACCTGACCACTCACATTTCAGATTAACCTCAGCAGGTTGAAGCAAAAACCAATCCCATGTATCCTTGAGATCTGACCATCTAGGTAACCAGCCTCTATGATGGTCCCCAATAGTCCTCACTCTCTACTATTTATACCCTTGGGTAATTCTCTCCTACATTGCACCAGGGTGATTCACTATTTGTCTCTATGACAAATAGGATATGACAAAAGTGATAGTATCTACCTTCTGAGATTGGATTGTAAAGGTCTTCAGTTGCTATCTGAGGCTCTTTCTTCCTGGAACACACATTCTGAAGAAGCTGTATCATGAGCAGCCCTATGGAGGGGACCATCAGGTAATGAATAAAATTTCTTACCAATAGTTGTGTAAGTGAACTTGGAAGTAGATTCTCCAGCCATTGTCAAATCTGCAGAGACTATAGCCCCAGCCAACAGCTTCACTGCAACCTCATAAGAAACCCTGAGACAAAACTACCCAGCTATGGGAGGTGGCAGATGTTTGTTGTAAGAAGCATCTAATTTTGTGGGTAACTTGTTACATTGTTGTAAAGTCCCCTCAAGTCAGGTCCAACTAATAACGACCCTATGTACAACAGAATGAAACACTTGTAGATACTGTGCTATGCCTGGCACTATGTTAGTGCTTCTCTGCTATTCATGGGGTTTTCAATGGCTGATTGTTTCCACAATTGCTTTGGGAGTGGATTGCCAGGTTCTTCTCATATTTTTGTGGTGCTGGGGATAGAACCCAGGGCCTCAGAGAGTGCACAGTGGTACTCTACCAACTGAGTCAATAGCAATACAGCCCCATAGCCATACATAACTAGTACACCAGCTGAAATAGAACAAGGCTTCAGACTTTAGTATGTATGTATTATTGGATATTTACAGATTTTAAAAATGAAGTATAACCAAGGAAAACTAAACTAAAAAGGGGTAAAACCAGGATTTGAACATAGATTTGTCTGAGTCCAAAGCCAGTGCTTTTTAGCTGCATTATATGTTGCTTCCATTTTCTCTCTGACCATCCCTAATCTGGGGTAGGAACCCTGTCTACATTCTTCCACAACACTTCGTATTTCCTCTACCATAGATAATACTTGCCATGTCATATCTTAATTTTCTGTTTAAGAGTATATTCTTCCTAGATGGCAAGATCTATCTGTTCACTCATTCATTTGACCAATATTTATTGAAAGTCTGCACTATATTGAGCATTAGGAATATAATGGTGACTATAAATAGAGTAAAACTTCATCCTTGGACAGCCTGTGATCTGGAGGAGATAGGCATCCCATCAAATAAATATAAAGTTAAAACTGCGAAGAGCTACACAGGAGCTCTGGGAAGCATTTCCTCTAGTGAGGAAGGACAGTGACCCCTTCCTGAGAGGTGGTCACTTAGCATGAGGATGAAGTGTGAGCTGCAGCAGTTATCCAGGGCACCAGAAGGAGGAGCCCTCCAGCAGACAGAAGCACATGTCCCAAGTTCCCAAAAAGGAAGTCAAAAGCTGCCCTTGGCTAACTGAAAGGAGGCCAGTGGAGGGAGCACAGAAGCCCCAGGTGAGGGGGCAGGAGGCTAGAAGAAAAAGAGGCTAGAAGAAGCAGATTTCCTGTAGACTATTACCAAGAGCCTAACTCTCCCCAAAAGGCAGGGGGAGCAGTGGCACAGGGTGGAACTGCAGTAGTGACAACATCATACAGTGGGTGTAAACCTGTTGGTCTGATCAACCCAGGGAATAGCCTGGAAGAAGCTGGAATGAAGGAAGAGAGCTCATAAGGAGGCCATGGTAGGAGCCATGGCAAGAGCTCATGATGGAACCCCACAGCCTTGCCCAGCCCATGCTCAGAGTCAGCCACCCAAAGGAATTAACTGAAATCAAATATCTCTTGGAATAAGTGAATGGCAACCTGCTGCACACAGGAAAACAGAGAGAATAGCACAGTCAAGATCAAAGACCTCCCATGTCTCAGGAGCTCGTAGGAAAGTTCCCAGCCTCAAAAAGGAAGGAAAACACGGTTCAAACAAGGCCAGGAAGAAGAACCTCATCAAGCTTGCCTGATAGAACACATCAGCCTTGGGTACCAATGCTTCCTCTAAAACTATTATAGGAGAGCTTTCCTACTGATGACACCCAAGATAACAAACAGATGAGGATTGTCAAACACATGACACAGCCTGGGTGATATCTGAGCCAGTCTAGGTTCCCAGGACTGCCTGCTACTCAGTCAAGTCAACCCTGGGGACCATATTTTAAAGGAGAAACAGGACATGACACCACGTGGTGCTGTGTGATGGTACCATTTATAGAGTTTTATTACTACTTTATTAACAACAGCAAAATGAAAAGAGAAAAAGTAAGCTTTAGAGGCTTAAATTTTTATGTTTTTCCTTCTACAACTATACATCCTCAAATCACATATACATGAGAAAAATCATTCGCTATTTGTAAATCTCTACTACCTCAAAGTATCTTCAGTAGGTCATGACCCCTGGAATGTTCCTTTGCTGAGCAAAATGGAAAGTAATAGCTTACAAAGTTAAAGGAGGATTGAGCTGGGTGTGGTGGTGTATGCCTTCAATCTCAGGTCTGGGGAGGTAGAGGCAGGAGGATCTGGAGTTCCAGGCCAGCCTGGGCTGCATGGAGAGTTCAAGGCCAACCTGAGCTACATAGAGAGACTTTGGCTCAAAAAACAAGGGCTTAGATGCCCAGGGGCAGCAGAAATATGAGTTATTCTTTGCTGAAAGGAGCAGGGAAATATCTAATTAATAGCAGGGAGTGGTAGCCAAGCTCGCTCTGCCTCTTTCCACCTCACAGACCTGTCTGTGTCGAGAGTGGACATGCCCTCCAGGCCCTTCTCTCTGCCTTTGAGGTGGACACATTCCCTTTCTAGCACTGCCAGCAACAGACCCAGGAGACAGACTTAGCAAACCCACTCAGCTTCACATCTAAAGCACATCTTCCAATCTAGCTATTACCAGCAATAAGGCCGATACACATTTCCCCCCTCATGTCTCTTGGCTCTCTTTCTTAATTAGTTCCAAACTCAAGCAGGAAAGGAGAATGTTATTTATAGACTCCCTCAACTTACATCTTCAACATCTGTGAGTATACTAAAAGTTTGCAAGAATATACAATGAGATATTTCACAGAAGTTGTCTCTGGGTAAGTATGACTATATTTTATGGTTTTCCTATCAGAAATATATATTACTAATCCTTTCAAACTCCAGACTCTACAAAAACAAAAACAATAACAACAACAATAAAAACTGTTTCCTTTTCCATTTTCACCTGTCGTAAGCTAGATTTTAAACTCAAGTTAGTAAGCATCCAAAGCCCATGTTCTTTTTCTACATCACTATACATCATCATAAGTTTTCCATTCCTCTGACTTTGTATTCTTCCTTGTTTTGGTTAAAATTATCTCTTTTGATTCCATCCACTTTACATTTATCTCTGAGATTTGTCTAACATTCACTGGCTGTCTTTCCTTCTCTCTTGTCCCTTCTCCATAGGAAGTATTAAGGGGAAATTTTTTAAAAAATATTGATTAACAACTTACGTTCATGGTCATTTTGCAGCATGAAGCACTTAAATACCAAGCTCTTGAAATATAAACTTTTAATACAATAAAACATTTGAGGGAGATTAATTCAGAAAGCAGTGTGTGGATTATGGCCTACTTTGTTGTTGTTGTTGTTGTTGTTGTTGTTGTTGTTGTTAGGTCCTGTCTAGTCAGGTCTAACTCATAGCAACTTATAAGTCCATTATTGCGCTTAGTATTCAATAAATATTGGCTGATGACCATTTGAAAATATATTGCAGGACACTAAGTAAGATGATTTCCCAGCTGAGCAACTTCAGCAATAGGGACTTTAAAATAGCCAGCAAGATCTCCTTTTATGATATGCCATCTTCAACTGGCAAAGCACATAAAAGAGTGAGGCCACAAGCCAAATGATGTGATTAAAGAGGAAGGTGAGCAAAATTTTCTGGTATTTCACTGCAAAGGGACACTTTCCATCCTGGATATAATGCCCCTCCTCCCAGGTAATGTGAATAGGAAATTTTTTACCATAGCAATTCAATAGCTAGGTTTTATTGACAAACAACTGCATTGTACCAAGACTCCTCTGGTTCACACTGGCTTACCCAGGAAATTTCTGGATCAGTAAGATAGACAAATAAAGGAAGAAAAACTCAGAGAAGAAGAAATGGAATTTCTCTTTCTACCTACCATCCATTCCCCCCCCCACACACACAAAGAAAGGAATCTCTTTTCTGAAATAGTCAACTGAATGAACTCAGCCACAAACATCTTTAAAACTTGGCCCTCTGCTGAGAGCATCTCTGTCCCTCCTGGCCATGCACACATTTCATTTCTCAACAGCACTCTCTCCATTACTCTTGGCCATGCCCCAGCCACCATGGGCTTTCTGATTCTCTCTGAAACAGTCTCCACATTCTCAGGCATCTGTGTTGTCCCTGTGGTAGATGGAATAGTGGCCCCTGAGGATAGACATACCCTAATCCTCATAATTCTGTGAATATCGTGTCTCACATGGAAAAGGGGACTTTGTAGATGTAATTAAGGTTAACAATCTTGAGGTGGGCACAGAATCCCAGGTCACTGGGAATGGAGAATCTAATCACATGAGACCCCCAAAACAGACAAATGAAGTGTAAGGATTCTATCTTCCATTGCAAGATTTGAAGGTGGAAAAAGAGGCCATAAACTGAGGAATGCGGGCAACCTCTCAGCTGGAAAAGATACATCGATGGATTGTTCCATGGAGCCTCCAGACAGATAAAAACTCTGCCATCACCTTGATTTTAGCCCAGTGAGGTCCATTTCAGACTTCTGATCTACAGAATAAAACAGAAATGTGTATTATTTAAGCTACCAAGTTTGTGATTAACTTGTTACATCAAGGGCAGTCCCACAGGTGTCCCCTTCACCTAGAACACTCTCTCCTACCTTGACTACCTGGTAAATACTGCATTCCTTTATGTCCCTCCACTATCCCCTGCCCTGTGAAGACTGCCCAAAGGCCACTCTCATGTCAAATTCTGTGAGTCACTGCATCCTCTTTGCCTCCCTCTCTCTTTACAGTCACCTCACGTGGGTATAGTGAGATTATTACGATACACAGAACTCCATCATCTCCCCACACTACCTATCCTTGGTGGACCAGACCATGTCTTTTTCACATTCAGGGTCTAGCACAGAGCAGGCACTCCATGATATTTGAAGGAATGAATGAATGTTTTTTAAACACGTGTTTGTTAACCATTGGCCAGGAGAGGAAAGTCCTCTTTTCCAGAATGAGCTCTAGATACCCATCCACACTCAGTCCTGGGTGATAGACTTGGGGATCCCTTGAAATCTTTAGCTACTTTTAGGGCTGCAGTTCTCCAATTTCCTATGTATCAGGAACTCTTGGAGGGCACATTAGGACCCATTTGCCAGGCGTCTGACCCTCAGCGTCCCTGGTTGGCAGTTCTAGAACAGCGTGGAGTGGTGCATTTCTAAAAAGATCCCAGTGAAACAGGAGATGCAGGTCAGAGAACAAACCCCCCTGTTCACGAGCCCCTCTGTTCTAGGGCACTGCTCACCCCAGGCCTCTTGCTCTAACCACATCTGGCTTCTCTGGACAGTCAGTGTAAGGAGACCTCACTTCCAAGGCCAGTCACTGGCTGGCATCACTTTTCCCAGGCCCTTGGGTGGGGGCAGAGGAAAATGGGCCTCCAGCATGGAGGTTGGGCTCGGACCCTCAGCTCCCCTTGGGTTTTCCCAACCCTTGATCCTTTCCCACAGATGACTGCAGCACCTCTCCCTGGACTGACCCCCAGAGTCGGTAACTGAAACAGACCAGCTGTAGCATCTGGGCCCTGAGAAGCAGGAGGCTGCCAGACAAGCATGGAAAATCCACCAGCCTTGAGCACATCCAGTGAGATCACATTACAGTTGCTCATCTGTCTCCTGAGTACCAGAGGCTTAATTCAATCAGAAAAGATTAACTTCTTTACCAGAAATAAAACATTGTTCCTAGCTGAGTGAATTATTTCCAAAATACACCTAAAGACTCTCCCAGCTCCGAGTGGCTTGGCAGCCTTATTTATATCTGGAAGCAGAGCAGTAATTCCTGCTTTTCCTCATTTTCCACCATTTAGATTGGTTCTGCTCTTGCAGACCCCTACATAGCCCAAACTCCTCCCCAAGACACTCCCCCACATACATACAATCTATTCACTCTTTAAGTCTTGCTAAAGTGAAAAGTCAGTGAGCTAATGCAGAGGTTCTGAGAACACCAAGAATCTGATCCAAAAGGATCCTGGCAGGTCAAGTCTGCAGGAGAAACAGCAGATCCCCTCTGAGAACTACAGCCTCCCCGGTGCCACTAAGTCCCCCTGGGCAAATGCAGAAATAGCTCTTGTGGACATCCAAGTACTTCATAAGGGTGTCCATAGGGTTTCCTCACCAGCCGTGGACCACTGATGCTGGGGCCTAGACAAAAAAAGAGTTAGTCACCAAAACAAAAATGTTCCAAGTTCCACTGAAATTCAAGGTGTAATAAATTATTTGTGAAATTGCCCGTAACTTGTGATTGCCCTCCCAGCGCTAGCCTGGACATTCAAGCTTCCCCCCTTTCAAGTTAAACTCAAAATGAGCCTTTGCTGCTTAAAAGCTTCGGGCAACTGGGTATATCCAGCTGCATTTCAGCCCTACTCTTCACGAAATAAGAAATGCGAATTGTTATTCCGGATTCCCAGTAGTTCTAATTTCATAAAACTGAACTTTTGCAGTCATTTGAATAATATTTTTAAATGTATTCAACATTACATTCAAATTCTCTTCCCAGGACTATGTTTTCATTCCACATCAGCCACCACAGACCTCCACAGTCGGCAGAATTTTCAGACGTGCATAAATATAAGCACATAGACAGCCATTTACCCTGGTGAAATTTCACGTACACAGGGAGATTATTTTTAGCTATGGAATCCAGTCAAAACTCTGTACAAAGCAAAATCATCCAAGAGATTTGGTAGACAAAGTGATGATGTTCTTATTTTTCATCTATTTTTATGTTCTTTCTAGACATTTCTAGATATGAGTCAAGAGAACTAAATACCTTAAGGATGACAGTTTTGATGATAATGGGGCCAATAGCCAAGTCATTTCTTAACTTTTCTATTCAACATAAAATCTATGTGTACACAAGATCACACTTATCTACATACCTGTCACATTCCAAAAATGTCAGAGTAGAAATACTTTGCCTTTTTTGAAAAAATAAAAAAAAATTAATCTGTAATAGTATACACAAATAATCAAACAAAAATTATTGAACATCAGATAGAATGTATACCCTGAAGGGCTAGGATTTGGTCTGCTTTTTTCAGGGCTGTGGCCCAGCACTTAACAATGACTGGCCCATACTAAATGTTCAATAAAACTCATGCTTACATGCCCTGGTTTGTGGCTAACTAATGAACATGGTTGACTATACCATGCAGCTTTGCCACAACCACAATGTATTTGGCAAACAACCATGGAATCTCAGTACCACGTGAGGATTTCTTTCTTGCACACACATCTGTTGGTTGGCTAGAGTTGAGCTGACCTGGTTTGGACTCAGCTGGATTCAAGTCTGCTCCACATGTCTGCCAACAGCACTATAGGCATGGTCTCCCAGAGAAAAGAAGGAATACAAGGGGAAAAGCCAAACCATAAGTCCTCTCAGGACTCTGCTTTGATGTCTGGTAATATCCCACTGGCCAAAGCAAGTCCCACAGCCAACCCAAGAGTATACTCCTCCAGGGAAGTAGGGCTGGAGAGGGAACAAATATCTCCCACAGGCCAACGTTCCAAACTTGAGTAAGGTACTTTCCATTTAAAGCAAAACAAAATCTCCAAAGACCTCTAGAGTTGGCTGAAGTTATTTTTATTACAATTCACTGAAATATATAGAAATACAAAATGACTTATATAGATCTTGTGTTTCAAGTCTCATACCACTATAAAAACAAATGTACAAATTAAAGTCAAAACTTCAATGTGAATAAAACTCAGAATAACACTACTGCCATGTAAAGGATTACCAATATATTGTTTTGCTGAACCTTAGTTTCTGCTTTCAGTTTGACTATGATGCCAACATTATGGCCCAAATGCCCATGTATTCATCATGCCTGAGTTGCAATGTGTCATGGGAAGACTCTACCTCCTAATCATTTTTCTCTTGTCTAAAAAGAAGACTCTGGTATCATTTGGCCTACACTTGATACAAATGCATCCTTTCCCTACTTAAGCCTGCTTCTTTTTTTTTTTTTTTTTTTTTTTTTTTTTTTTTTTTTTTTTTTTTTTTTTTTTTTTTTTTTTTTTTTTTTTTTTTTTTTTTTTTTTTTTTTTTTTTTT